>JASANE010009780.1:0-31289 GCA_030248225.1 Trileptium ribeirensis | reverse complement strand
TAACAAACTTGTTTTCTAGAACATGCAGTCAGGGGCCTCCTATTCCCGGACGGTCGTAACCGTCAACCCTATTACACATAGTGCCGGCTAGTTGGGTTTTCGACCAAGTTCTAGTTTTCGTCGGTGTGGGGTTTTCATCTTCAGTCCTTCAGGTCGGTTGAGGTGGCTCATTTCCTCATAATTTGGTCTGATGGTATCACTCGTCCCTAACAAATTCATAAATTACAACGATACAAAATGATCCGTTATTCCAAACGATACGGTTATACAAACGGCACTTTCATACAGAAGGATCCATTATTACAAATTACACTTTTACACAAAAGTTTCAATAATGTAAACAATACTTTTATACAAAAGTTTCAATAATGCAAACAATACTTTTATACAAAAGTTTCAATAGTGTAAACAATACTTTTATACAAAAGTTTCAATACTGTGAACAATACTCTTATACAAAAGTTTCAATAATGTGAACAATACTTTTATACAAAAGGTTTCAATAATGCAAACTATACTTTTATACAAAAGTTTCAATAATGTAAACAATACCCTTATACAAAAGTTTCAATAATGTAAACAATACTTTTATACAAAAGTTTCAATAATGTGAACAATACTTTTATACAAAAGTTTCAATACTGTGAACAATACTCTTATACAAAAGTTTCAATAATGTGAACAATACTTTTATACAAAAGGTTTCAATAATGCAAACTATACTTTTATACAAAAGTTTCAATAATGTAAACAATACTCTTATACAAAACCTTCCATTATTATAAGCGAATTATCATGAGCGCTATTTTAAACAAAATGATTGTCTGACACAATGCGACCCGTGTATATGCAACCTGCCATGCGCCAACGCGTCCCGTTACAATTTTGGGTACGAAAGTTCTGGGATGTCCGTGACAGGGCCAAAACGGCCCTGTTACACATGTACGAAACATTAGTATTAACACTAACTGAATTGATTTAATTTATTTATTTAACAGAATTTATTATCAACCGAACCATATGATGAAGACAAGTTTAATAAAAGTTACGACAGTTCAGATTCACACTAGGTAATATATATATATTTATAGATATATGTGTGTTAAATAGAATTTAATTTGCTGCATTAGTTTAGTTTTTACTAATACAACAAAGGTTGAGTGTAAGGAATACAATACATGCCTACAACTTACTTATTTACTTAAACCTGTGAGTAGCTACAGGATGGTTTTTACATTCAATCCGCAATATTTGTTCTTAAAGATTTGTTTAATCAATTCATTACTAGGCCAACGTAAATTTAGGGGTGGAACTGAAATGAATGCTATTCCTTTCTTGATACACTAATTCTAAAGCTGCGTCTTAAGTTAAAATAATATCCCTAAAATGAAACTTTTGCCACATTTATATGTTATAAAATAGCATGTGGAAGTTTTGTCCTCCAATAGTCTACAACACGCCATCCACTAGTATACAGTACGTGCCTACACTATATAATGAAACAGATGACGTATGAGAACCAACCAAGCTATGGTATCTAAAGTTAACTACGGTATTTTACTGACTGTGTTAAGGACAGAAGGAAACCATGTCCGAATACGTTACAAAAAGACTGAAAACATGTTGTAGCCGACAAAATACGACATAGTTAAAAATTTAACGCTGAAATCTACATCATGCTATTATTCACTCTAGAGTAGCTATGAATATACCGGATTATAATTGCCATCACAAGCACTGTGATGTTAAAAACACCATTTCTTGGATGGTAGCAAAGACACCCTGGGTAGGCAAACCGTTCGTGGGATCCTGCATGACGTATACTCCGCATTGTACTAGCGCTGAGTCGGGGCTACCGCTACCTGAACCGATGATACTATGCTGTTCTTTTTCTAACGATTTAACATCCGGCCCCTAAAGCTGACATGGATCCATTTCAAACAGAAGAACAGAGCTTAGTTTTCTAAATTCTGAGCAAAGTACTGAAGCAAAAAATGGTCATATTATCTAAAAGCAAAGACATTGTGCATAAATCAAAAGCCCACAACCAATTTCTTTTAAGCGTATGTTTTGATGCACATTCAGGTCAAATTCAAGGCTAATAATTGATTGGTTCCGAAAATACGTTTCAGTCAAAATAAATGTTAACGTAACATGATATTGACATTTCCGATTTATATACGTATACTTTTGTGACATTAAACTTTCAAAATATGACATTAATTACGATTTAATCTCGCGACGATTATACTTCATCTAAATAGCAAATTGAAGCTGATACAGCATAGAGTGCAGTAAATTGGTATTTAACCACATTGAAGACTACATACTTGAGCAGGAGTACCATATGTGAACAATTTAGACTATATTGCTAGAGCTTAACCACAGGTGTCCAAGGTCAGTTTGGCATGGTTGGATAAGAGGCGTCGCAAGACTGATGGGCATGCACTTCTTAATGATAAACGTAAAAATATTAACTGATAGGGTTTTAAGGAGATCAATCTAAGCAGCCGGGTACATCCATTTTCTGCTGGCCCCTTCCACTTTTGAAGAGCTTGCGACGCCACTGAGTAGGACATACGATTCTGGCGGAGAAAAGGGGTGGATGCGGTTGGAGTATATGTCGAAATGTCTACACACTTATACGTTTCAACACTACGACGATATCCTTATTCTCCCAATATAAACGATAATCTGATCGTAATGTGGGGGGCAAGGCGCGGGTAGATGTTGCAATTTCTAAATAGTTATAATTTTCATCACTACGAACTCATAATTTTCGATAGTATAAATGATAATGTGCTGCTAATTGCAAAATTGTGCTAAACTTTCCGCCCTTTGACGCGAGGCTATGTAAAGCCTGGCAAGGGAGTGGGATAAATATGGCTTAGGAGTGTCCTTCTAGCCCTTTCTATGGAAACCTATGGGCGGAATGTATATATGTTGCTTTGGCCGTACGTACATAATATCAGTATCATGCAT
Source organism: Trileptium ribeirensis (assembly GCA_030248225.1). Lineage (NCBI taxonomy): Eukaryota > Metazoa > Nematoda > Enoplea > Enoplida > Thoracostomopsidae > Trileptium > Trileptium ribeirensis. The sequence goes on along the minus strand of JASANE010009780.1, from coordinate 28,307 downwards.
AGGTGTCGAAGGTCTGTGGGCTTAGGGGATGTAGATTAATATACAGGGTGCGGGGATATGTCCTGGTGGAGGGTATGCGCCCGGAAGGGGTTGTCATCTCGTGATGAAAATATTTAAATTAGCTGGCTATTTGACCAGCGTTGTTGCAGTTACAGGAGTAGTTGTGAATCGGATCATATCGTTTTTTTGGGTGGATGTTTGTGGTGTAGATTGCCTTCGTCGATTCTACTTCCGATGTTGTTTCAAGGCTTGTTTGCTTATGTTTAAGAATTTTCGCTCATGGTCCTTCGATTTGTTCGAACTCAGTGAATTTATTCGTACATTCCGCTCGTCGTCCACCTTCAACAGTAAGTGCGATACGTTTTTTTGGTTTGTTGGTCTTGGGGTGGTTTGACCTCTCAGATTTGAGAGCCAAGAAATTTTTGATAGGTTTCGCATCTAAGTTTTCTCTCTCTGAATTTGAGAGTCCCTCGGCTTAGTTATCTCAGCCTAAGCTAACTATCACTCAGACTATCTTACGACATGGAAGCCAGAACACTTGTTTTGCGTCAAAAACAGCGGGGGGCATTACGCGGCAATGTCAGCAAGGAGCTCAAACGGGCCGCGGAATTGCTGGCCATTGTCGATCTTCAAGATAACCAGACCCTTCAGGCGAGTATGGCTAAGCTAAATGACTATCGTACTAGGCTCGAGGGGCTCAACGAGGAAATCAGCCTCGCCTTAGATTCAGAGGAAGCTATTGGAGGGGACATTGACAAAGCTTCCGAAATTGATGATATGATCTTAGATACCGTCACTCAGCTCTCGGCACGACTTAGTAGCATCGCAACTACTCCCGTTTCTGCGCAACAACCCCCCACTTCGCCGCAAGGGGCGGCAAGCAATTCGTCGTTCAGTCACGCACATGGCGCGACTGTCAGGTTGCCCAAGCTTGAAATTTCCAAGTTTTCGGGGGATGCGTTGAAATGGGATGAGTTTTGGGATAGTTTTTCCTCAACTATCCATGAGCACTCGGAGCTGTCCATCATCGACAAATTTAAGTATTTGCGGGGTTTGTTGTCCGGTGACGCTCTACGCGTTGCCGATGGGTATCGATTGACCGCAGATAACTATGCTGTCGTAGTAGACATCCTCAAGGAGCGGTTTGGCAATAAGCAGCTTGCCATATTCTCTCATTTTGAGGCCATGCTCGCGCTTCCAGCGGTCACCCACGACTCTCATAAATTGCAGTCAGCGTTCGACGATTGCGAACGCCACATTCGCAGCTTGATTGCCCTTGGTCTGCCCGAGGAAACCTTCGGGCAAGTTTTCGTCCCAATCATTCTGTCGAAGCTGCCGCAGTTCGTCAAGATGGAGCTGTACCGTAGAAATGGCGCCGAGTTGTGGACCCTCGAGTGTTTGCGGAAGCTCCTGAAGGATGAGATAAGGGCTCGCGATTGGAGCCAACGCACCTTCGGTCCAACAACAACCACCGATAAGCCGTCTACTAACCATCAGCATCAGCGTCAGGGCCACGGGCCTCAGAATCGGTTTCAGCGGGGGCATTCCATGCCTGGCTCTGCATCCTTCCTCAACAACAGCGCCAACAACAGCAAATCGAGCGGTCTCAATTGTGCGTTTTGTGGGGATTCCCACTTCGCCGATCAGTGCAGTGCTCACCCGACGGTTGCCGCCAGGCGCCAGCAGATGCGGGGTCGTTGCTACTTGTGCCTCAACAGCGGTCACCTGGTAAAGAATTGTCCTAACGCAAAACTATGCTTTCATTGCAAGAAGGCGGGCCATCATCGGAGCCTTTGTCTGGCGAAGTTCGGGCCAAAGAAGGAAGTAGCCCGGCCTGAATCTGCAATGGTTTCCGGCGGGACATTTTCGCCGCCATCCGTGGCTCCCGTCAACACGTCACTTCTGTCGCATGGCGAGCAGGTCGTTTTGCAGACGGCAGTGGCAACTATCGCAGGTAGTGCGTCGTCCGAGGCTAGATTGCTGTTCGATACGGGTTGTTCTCGGACGTTTATCGCATCAGGAGTTGCCGAGAAAATTGGAGCGCGCTCGAAGGGAGCGGAGTTCATCTCGACAGCCGGCTTCTCGGATACACAGCGGCGCACCAGCAAGTATCCAATTGTCGAATTCGATGTAGTGTTGGCAGATGGTTCCACGAAGAGGCTGACCGCGAATGTGATCGACGCCATTTCGTGCCCGATTCGCAAAGTCCCGTTGGATCCGTCGAGGTTTCCGGTGTTAAAGCAACTTCTTCTAGCAGACTCGGTTTGTATTAAACCGGAGGTGGTTCCAGTCGATGTCCTCATTGGAATCGATTATTACTATGACTTCATCGGGTCGTCTCACATCCAGTGCACGGAAGGGCTCCATTTTCTGCAGTCATCGCTCGGGTTCATTGCAGCTGGCAGGATAGACGGCGAGACTCGTCAATCGACACCAGTTCGTGGCCACGATGCATCTATCTGCGGGAATCGATGCAAAATTGGCGATTGAACGGTTTTGGACTCTCGAAGACATCGGTGTGAAGTCTCCAGTTACCACCAATGATGATGAGGACGCCGTACGTCTCTTCACCGAGTCTGTCAAACGCGTCGATGGCCGTTATCAAGTTTCATGGCCGATGAAGCCAAATGCGCCTACACTTCCCGATAACAAAGCCCTCGCGTTCGGTCGTTTGGCGTCGAACCTGAAGCGGGTCATGCAGGATCCGGACTTGTTTGACGCGTACAATCAGACATTCATTGACCAAGAGGCGAATGGTGTCATCGAACGGGTTCCGGTAGGGGAAGCTTCGTCAATCGTCCACTACATTCCGCACCACGCTGTCTTCACTCCAGGCAAAGCGACGACCAAGGTGCGAATAGTTTATGATGCGTCAGCCAAGGCGTCCAAGAATAGCCCAAGCCTCAATGACTGCATGTATCGAGGGCCAGTTATACTTGATGACCTCTGTGGGTTGATCATTCGATTCCGTCTCCACGAGGTGGCCCTGGTCAGTGACATTGAGAAGGCCTTCCTGCAGGTTGGATTAGACCCAGTTTCGCGTGACGTTGCTCGGTTTTTGTGGGTCATCAATCCATATCGCCCTGCTCGCGGGGATAATGTGATCGAATACCGGTTCACTAGGGTGTTCTTTGGCGCAGTCGCTAGTCCATTTCTCTTGGCGGCGGTGGTTCAGCATCATATTCAGCAGTCGACTTCTGAGGCTGCCCAGCTGATTCTGGGCAATATCTACGTCGACAATGTCATCACAGGGGTGGCAACTGACGCGGAAGCGATGACATTTTACCGCCAATCGAAAGAGCTGTTCCGTGAAGCATCCATGAATCTTCGGGAATGGTTTAGCAACAGGAAGTCATTCCTACAGGCCGTCAGCGAAGATGATCGTGGCAAGGGCGGCGTCACCAAGGTTCTCGGCCTTCGATGGGACACCATGAGGGACACACTGGGATGTATTTCGTTCGTGGCCGATGTCGATTCGGTAGTCACGAAGCGCACCATGCTCAAATGTTTGGCCAGTGTGTTCGATCCCTGTGGTTTCTTCTCCCCCGTCACAGTTGCGGGAAAGCTGATGATCCAAGAGTTGTGGAAAGACAAATTGGGTTGGGACGACAGGCCACCCGACTCCGTTGTCGATCGTTGGAAGCAATGTGCAGTAAATCTGCAATCGATTGCTGACCACGCGTTGCCCAGACGTGTCTGTCCATCAACGCCATCTATCGAAGCGAAGCGTCAACTTCATGCATTTTGTGACGCATCCGCGAAAGCGTTCGCTGCTGTGGTGTACCTACGAGTTGTCACCAACGGGGCGGTAACGTCAGACTTGGTGTTCGCCAAGTCACGTGTCGCTCCAATCAAGCCGATGTCAATCCCGAGGCTTGAGCTCATGGCGATGCTAATCGGCATTCGTTTGATCCAGTTCGTAGCGAAGGAGCTGCGGTTGGCCATCGATACCAAGGTCGTCTGGAGCGATTCGCAATGCGTATTGCATTGGCAGCGTAAGGAGTCGATTACAACGCCATTCGTTCGAAACCGGATCGAAGAGATCAACTCGCACGGCGACCTCGTCTTCCGGTATGTTCCAACGGGCTGCAATCCTGCCGACCTGTTATCGCGTGGCTGCTCGACCGATCAACTCATTGACAACCAACTGTGGTGGAAGGGTCCCCACTGGTTGCTGAATGAAGCCGATTGGCCCGAGAACATCGATGGCACAACAGCACTCATCAATGACGTCGACACTGGTTGTATATTGACAAACGAGGTGGCTGCTAAATCTGACGCAGAGGGCGACGATTTGTTGCCACTTGATCGTTTTTCGAGCTTGAAGCGATTGCTTCGAGTGACGTCGTGGGTCGTACGTTTTGTCGACAATTGCCGAGGTCGCAAAAGGTCCGGGACGCTAACAGTTGCTGAGCTGTTGAAGTCCCAAGCATTTTGGGAGTGTCGTGTCCAGCGTGGCAGCTTTTCGGATGTTTTCGTTACAGGAAAGAAACGTCAGCTTCCGGTGAAGTATAAGCAGCTACAGTTATTCGTCGATCCACAGGGGTTTGTACGATGCGGCGGTCGTCTACAGTACGCGGACATTGGTGACGACGCAAAGTATCCGAAGTTGCTGCCCAAAAACCATCGTTTCACGGATTTGATCATCGACGACGTCCATCGAAGCCTGCGCCATGCAGGAATAGCGCACACGCTTTCGCAGCTTCGGTACAAGTATTGGGTAGTGTCAGGAAGGTCACAGGTCAAGCGGGCCATCAAGCGTTGTACGACTTGTCGAGTTGTTCATGGTGGGCCATACCAGGAGCAACCGATGCCGCCGTTGCCTGACTTTAGGGTACAGCAGTGTCGTCCATGCTCGTGTGTCGGCGTCGATTATTTGGGTCCGATGTTGATCAAGCCAAAGGACATGTCTCCGCCGACGAAAGTTTGGATCTGCCTCTTCACGTGTGCGGCATGTAGAGCTGTCCATTTGGAAGTTGTAGACCAGCTGACGACCCAACAATTCGTGTTGTGTTTGCGGCGTTTCATCGCGTTGTACGGCAAGCCAAGTATCATTGTGTCCGACAACGCCAAACAGTTCGTTGCTGCCAACGCATTGCTTGGCAAGTTGTGGCGAGATGTCGTTCGCGATCCCGCCCTCCATGACTTTTCGACGATGCAGGGCATCGATTGGAAGTTCATAACTGAGTTGTCGCCATGGATGGGGGGCTTTTATGAACGGATGGTGGGGGTGGTAAAATCGGCACTCAAGAAAGCCTTCGACTCGAAATGTGTGTCGCTGATGGAGCTGCAAACCGTTGTGGCTGAAGTTTCGGCTATTGTTAATACCCGCCCCCTTGTATATCCTGAATCGGACTTGTCGACACCCCCTTTGACCCCGGCTCATTTCCTTGGCGGCCCTAGGGTCGCCATGCCAATTTTGTGACGATGAGGGGGAATACATATGGAAGCGCACTACTCCAGGTGATCTGGTTATCGGGTGGAAACGGATACAAAAGCGATTGAACGATTTTTGGAAGATTTGGCGTGACCAATATTTGCTCGAGCTCCGTGCTCATTCGAAAATCATAAAAAATCGTAATGCCAGTACTCATAATCCGGAAGTAGGGGCTATCGTTATCGTCAAGGATAATTCACAACGCAACTCCGGTAAACTAGCTAAGATTGTTAGTCTAAACCGCGGGAAAGAGGGGGTGTGTAGATCGGTCACGTTGGAGTTGCCCAACAAAAAGTTGATCAATCGTCCGCTTCGGCTATTATACCCTCTAGAGCTTAGTACTTTTGCGGTCAGGGACCCAGCTAGCGCTAACGGTCAACCCCCAAACCGACGGCTGCAGCGAGCAGCGGCCAGTGTCGCAAGGAATGCTGTAGCAATTAACGATGATGACATTGTTAGCGACTCGGATGATGGCTCAGTAGAGTTGGTGCACTGCGGAGTGATGATTTCACTCGAGCCACAATTAACCGACAGCATGTGTCCTTTTAACTCCCGTACGATAAGTATTGATTGTGCTTATAATGCTTTCAGGACCATGCACATCTTCTACGTGAACCAGGACCATCCGCTGTCACCCCATCATCGCTTCATTCCCCCGTTGAAGTTTGTTGATCGCTCAATGCCGTCTGTCGAAGCGACGCGGTGGTACATTATGCTCCGCCAGTCCAGCCACTACAGTTTGGCGTCGCGATTGCGATTACATCCACGGTTGGCAGATCATCCCCAGGAAATCGAGACCTGGGTCCGACGAAATGGTGTTCGGTGCGATCCCGAGTGGGTATTTCACTCGCGGGACGTTATGATGGACGTGCTGATCGAGTTACTGCGGCCTCATCGGGAGTCGAATCCATTCCGCGACGCGTTTATCTCGATTAACCGAACATTTCCGGATCCGGTGAATCTTCGGTTTGTGCTCTGCTCGGCGACGCATGAAATGGTGTGGTCGTCCGGGCATCGTCCGTCCTACGGCCTCGGCGATGCGGATCCGCAATTCCCGGGCTTCAACGAGTATGGCGATTGCCTTACCAGCATGATCCATCGGTACATCGCTAACAATTGGCGGCCGGTGTGGCATGCGGGTGCGTCGTACTTGGATCGGTGGCTTGGGACCAATCATCGATACCGCAAGACCGTGCTACTGCTTTCCGATAGCCAGGCGCGTCAAGTCCAGGGCATCACAGGTGGCGACGTCTTTGCTGTGTCCGGTGGCCGTTTCCAGGATATGGTCGATTTGGTTCGAGCATTTCGAATCAACATCCTCGATTACGCCATCGTCATCGTCAACAGCGGAATCAATGATGTCCAGCGATCCGTGGCGGAGGAGGAGCAGTCGTGGAATTGCTTTGAGCAGTTCCTTCGTCAACAGCCCCGAGGCCCCGACGTCATTGTTTGTTCGCCGATCCCGCATCCGAATGTCCTCGGAATAGCTGCGCATTCCAGCTATGTGGAGCAGCGACTGGCGCTGACGAGCGCCCGACACCTCAATTGGTCGAAACTCAATTGCCCATTTGCTCCAGCTCCAGGCGCGATCAACCCGCAACTTTATGACGACGACCTCTTCCATATCAACCACAGCGGGTTCCGTCTTCTCTTCGCCGAATGCTGCAGAATGGTCCCCGAACTCCGTTTGGTGTCGTACACGATGTCGCCCGATCGTTTGGCGTATCGCAGGGATGGCGCGGGACGGTTCGTTCGATAGTCGTTAAACCATGGGCATTCCATGGGGTATCGTCACATCATTCCTGGATATCGGATTGTCGGAATGGGTATTTCATTCATGGTTTAATATGACACTTTTGTTACACTGCTCTGACAAACTGATGAAAATCGATAATAGTTTATAGAAAATTACTGAAAATTTGGCACAATTCTACACGTGGAACTTTTCGGGCCGGAGTGTCATCTCGTGATGAAAATATTTAAATTAGCTGGCCAGCGTTGTTGCAGTTACAGTAGTGGTTGTGAATCGTATTATTTCGTTTTTGCTTTGTTCCCTTGGCTTTTCTTGAATGTTTGGGGACTAGATTGCCTTGGTCGATTTTTTCCGGTGTTGTTTCAAGGCTCGTTTGCTTATGTTTAATAAAATTCGCTCAGTATATCATGCTTAAAATGCTGCGCGGCCCAACGTATGGCCAAAGCTTCGGTTTCAATAACGGGGTACCTACGTTGATAGTCTACTAGGGATTTACTAGCATAGGCGATGGGTTGCACTCCTGTATCGGTTTTCTGTGATAAGACAGCTCCTAAGGCGTAACCCGAGGCATCTGTCTGTAAGACAAACGGTTTAGTAAAATCAGGGTAAATTAACAGAGGTTCTTCTACTAGGGCTTTTCGTAATTTGTTAAAAGCTTCTTTATACTGGGGTGTCCATTTGAATTCGGTATCCTTTCGGCGAAGACCATTCAAAGGTTCGCAAATATCTGAGTACTGGGGTATAAATTTGTGGTAATAACCAACGAGACCTAGGAAACTTTGGAGTTGTTTCAGGGTTTCGGGACGTTTATAAGTATTCTATAGTAACGGTCTTTTCAGGGTCAGGTCTTACTTCTTCAGAGCTTATAATATGACCTAGATATTTAAGTTGTTTCTGTCCAAATTGACATTTTGATGGCTTTAGCTTAAGATTAGCTTTTCGAAAACGGTCCAACACAGTGACCAAGTCTACTAGGTTTCCTTAACTAATTTTTGCGAACTCAGCGGGTTTAAATCAGCAACATCCACAGAATCACCAACATCAGCAGTGGTTTCAACAACATTCACAGCAACAACATTTGAATCAACAACCTCAACAACATCCACTGCATTAGCACCAACCACATTTGAATCAACAACAGCAACAACATTCACACAACAGTTCGCTTTAACATCATCAACAGGACCGTCGTTTCGCGCTCCAACGACGGGAGATGCAGACTCACCGAGGGTGGAAGAGTCAAATTCTATCACCTCATCTACTTCGACTGTGGACGCAATTGGAACCTCACAGTGTTTCGATCGGTCAAATTCTATCACCCCATCTACTTCACTCCCATGTCTGGATGGACCCCAGGCAATAATTTCAGCCCCAACGATCACATCCGCTTCTTCAGTCCGAACGGTCGCGAATCGCTCAGTACCTCCACGTGGACACGGGCGACGAGGGCAGCCCCGGTCAGCATCAAGGAAGGACCTAATGACTGGAGAACCCCTGGTCAGTGAGGGTGGGAAAGTCACCTCCTGCCCCATAATAATATCCGCCGGTTTTAAACAAACTTCAACAATATCAATCTCATTACTATTCTCTAAAGCGCGCCTAAAGGGGATACACATGACACATCACACTCAACAACAGGACGACTGACGTTGCCGTCTGCTTCACACACATTCACACCATACGACTCATGACACGGATATATGCAATCCTTAGTATTTTGAACGGGACTAAGACTGATCGCTACCGAAGAGGCCTCAGTTTCGGCCGAATCATTCTCCATCATCCCTGGTTCATCCCACTTCTTTACAGGCTTCATGGATACCTCACACGGCAGAGCACTTGAAGTCGGGGCAGGTTGAACCATAAAATCATTAGTGGCTTCTACGCCTGGATCCTTAACTCTTCTATTATTACTAGCTGAACAACTTATATAACTATTGGACCCGGACGCGGCGAGCGTAAACGCCATTGCGCGATACATCGACGTAGCCGGAATCCGGTCGCTACGAGCGTTACCACCCGCCCTGACGGCAGTTATGCGGGATACATCGCAGTGGCCAATATTCTCTCTCACTACACAACATGGGCCAGCCTCAGAGGAGGAATAAAAATTAAAATTATTTTCAGCTTCATCAATATCAATCATCTCCAAAGAGCTGGGGATCCCGGAAATCCTACAGGAGGTGGTCCCAGGGCGCATACCGGCATAATCAAACCCACACGGACTTATCTCTTTGGCGCCGGCTACCGGACCACACGGACTTTTCTCTTCGGCGCCGGCTACCGGACCACACGGACTTATCTCTTCGGCGCCGGCTACCGGAAAATTATCAAACCCACAAGGACTTATCTCATCGGCGCCGGCTACCGGAAAATTATCAAACCCAAACGGACTTATCTCATCGGCGCCGGCTACCGGAAAATTATCACAGACTTTAGAACTACAATTATCTACTATATTCATATTTTCCATTACTATCTCTATACTCTCATTTGCTACATCCATAACTTCGTTTACTACATCCTGACCTATCTCATAGCCATTTAAACTACCTACAGAAGGCTCTTTTCGGTTTTCGGACGAATTATCACAAATCATCGATACTTCTTCCTTGCTATTCCTACCTGCCTCAATACTATTTGTACTGTTTACAAGTTCGCCCTCATAGTCGTAATATGTCCCTTCACGTCCACAAATGTCCTCGTCCATTTCAATTAACTCATCGATGGTAACATGGTCGGTCGAGTATGACGCCTCGCGACTCCGAGTGTGACAAGTAGCATCATCAAATGGAGCGGTTACGATCACGTTCACATGTCGAGCGAACACATCACCACCTTCAGTTTCGTCATAGTCACTATAATTGTCCGCAGCGGTTAAATATCCGTCGCTGTCATACTGTTCGTCAGTTACTGCTATCGCGTTTACTTGTCCAGGCTGTTGACCAAACCCTAATCTATCCTGGATCATTCCTAATTCTCGACTCAAAACTTCTAACCTATGATTTGTTGCGGGGCTAGGATCTCTATCTCAGTTGCGGCGAGTAGCGTTATAATTAACTTGGTTGCGGCGGCGTTGCGTATCGCCGTTCCACTGGTTGGATCTTTCTCTCATTTGGCCGTAATTATTATGGAACTATGGTCTATTCGGGGGATACGCGGGTCCCATTGACACGCGATCATTCCGTGAGCGCTGGAATGCGTTATTTTGCTGCGGGTAATTGCTAAATGCGTTCATCGGTCCGTTCCTAGGACCATCAGAATAACTGCGCGTATAATTGTTTGGGCCCTGCCATGGTCGTTGCGACTGACCATTCATGCGGTTATTATCGAAGCGGCGTGCACCATTATTAAATTGATTGCTACGATAAGGCTCGTTTGAGCCTCCTGAGCGATTAGGCTGGGCTCCACGCTGTACATAGCTGGAGACATAAACATCGACAGGCTGCTGCCTTCGCGCTACAGCACCTGCTGGTTCTGGCGTAGGGTATGCCAACGTCGGGCAATAGCGAGCATAGTGACCATTCTGGCCACAACGAAAACAATTCACTAATGGCACCTGCGGACGCGGTGCTACTGGCTGCGAATAATTTACGTACGGCTGCGCAAGCGCGTTCAATTGCTGCGGAGTTCCTGCTCGGCGGTCGATTACATCGAGTAATCGGTTTATCGTGTCATTAGTATTACTTACGCGGCGGTGATCCTCTAATACTGATTAAAGTTGTGTGACCACTCCTTCTCCAGGTTCCTCGAGAAGGGCGTTAACTGCCTTAGTAGGACGCGGCTTACTTACTGCTGCGGGGGTGTCCAGTTCAGGACAATCAGATATCGCATCCTCATATCGCTTAGCAACTTCCAACATATCGCGAAAAGTAGGACATTCATAAATTTGGTTCAACACTTGTCTACGCAATTCTACACGTAATCCTCTCTGGAAAAATTTACGGAGCAGCGAACCCCTCTGTGGAGGGTCAAAATCAGGGAATGCGCGGTCACACAACTTTTGTAGTTCTAAACCATATATAGCGACTGTTTCCTCGCCACCTTGCTTCCTAGTGCAAAGGCCAGCTAGCGATTTCTCTGGGCGGCGCGAAGAAGAAAATAAGAAACGTAAATTGTAAACCAGACCGTCAAAGGTTCGTCGTTGAGCTGGGGTTAGGCCTGCATAGGCCTCTCGAGCAGGTCCTCTCAATAATGCAGGTATGCATGTTAACTTTTGTTCATCACTCCAATTATTGGCACTAGCCAATCGATTAAACATTCGAATCCAATCTTCAAAATCCTGACCTCCAGGTTTTCCTTCAAAGGTCGGCATGTCACGGAGGGATATTATAGTTGTCGCAGAAGCATGTTTAATAAGGTGGTGCAACAAGGCACCTAAAGTATCTTTCGAGGGATCGGGGAGAGGCGGTAAATCTCCATTATTACCTTCAGAGTGGGGCGGGTTATGATTTCTCCCAAATGCGAGATCATTAGCAGGGTTATTAAAAAGATTATCGTCCGTTTCTACATATTCTCCAAGGTCAGTCATGGGGTATTCTGGTCGGTTTGCCATCACAACAACTTCTATCGATTAAAATTTTACGGCTTTTCCTAGTTAGTACCAATCTGTTTTTTCTCCAAAAGTTGAACTCTGTTCTTCGAAAATATGTCCTTATTTCGTCGAAAACCTCTCAACCGTTCACTACCAATTTACGCTGTATCTAACACACAACAAAGCAAGAACGATACAATAACTACAAAATGACAAATAACAAGAATTTACAATGTCCCAGTCCGGCGGTAACAGTGTTCTTCGGTTCCACGAGCTTCTCCACTAGCGTTTGAGGTCGGTACCGCACGGCAACCCAGCGACTCGAACGGCGATCCTCGGTCGGCGATAGTATTACGATTGACGCGTTGTCCGAATCGAGACGACGGTTGATCGGCAGCAACTTGTCGATTTATACGGCGCGGCGCTCCTGGCGAATTGATCGATGACGTAGGGTCACAATTAATAGCGGCGACCGATTACTATAGTTCTAGTCCGTTTCGAATACCGACGAATCCGATAACCCGTTTGGCACGACCGATAACCCGTTTAATGCGACCAATTTTACCAAATTAATACGTCTAATAAACCCGATTAATATAGTCTATAACCAATTTATGACGATCAATTAACCCGAGTTATTATTGTTACCAGTAACCCAATTATTACGACTAATATTACCAATTAACCCAATTAATATTACCAAATATCCCAACTAATACGACCAGTAACCCGATTAATACGACCAATACCCCATTAATAAGACCAGTAACCCGATTAATACGACCAGTTAGCCCCAATTAATAAGACCAGTTAACCCGATTAATATGACCAGTGTCCCGATTATTGTTCCAAGACGGTTGATGACGGCTCAACAAATGGACGAAATTGAGTCCGGATAAATTATCGACGACGGCTCAATAGAATGACGAAATTGAGTCCGAACGAATTATTAGCGACGGCTCAATAAATTGACAAGATTGAGTCCGAATGAATTATTAGTTGATTAAATTGACGACCTTTCACAATACAGGTATACTATAATACTTCGATAAATAATTATTACTTGAGTATAGCAGTGCGTTAAGAAAAAACCAGCTGAGGCACGTTGTTCCTCACTGTGGAACAAGCTAGGGGATTTCCGCTAAGCTGAGTAAGCATTAAGGATGGCAAGCGCCAATACATTCGCTCATATAACAATCTAACCTCTAGACCTCTCCATGATGCAACAACGCTTGATAACATCGTCTGGAATAAAAAACCAAATGGCGGAAAAAATAACCAAAGTGTCGGAAAAAAAGCCATTTCCAAAAATAGAAATTCTAGGAGCGTGACACGGTGTTTCGAACTCCATTAACCTCACACATCGCACAATAGGCAAATAAAGCACAAAATGCTACAAAAACAACTTGCATACTTGTTACGGCAATTGGTCGAAGGGACAATTGGTAGAAAACAGAAGGGTTCTGAAAATGTAAACAGACTTGGCTTGAATAAATTGTTCTTTGATACAGATGTGTTTACGCTTAGTTAGTCTTGTTCCCACCTGCTTTGTCTGCCTCGGAAGTATCTAATTTCTTTCGACCAATTGTTGTAGTCCTATGTATATATAACTTACATTGACGAGGTTGATCCTTTCGAATTGTCCAGTGGCTTCTGGTCCAGATGAGCGACGGTAATAGCAAGTCAGAACGGAACGCGGCTTGGCGGCGGCGACGGTAGAGCTGGTGGTGACGGAAGCCGGAGGCAGCATTCGGAAAAGACGGTAGTAGGCGTCAGCGGGCAAAACTTACGACGGCGCAACATGGTATAAAGGGACAACTCGGCATAAGCCAGCCCAGCGTAAAATGTCTTTATGCAATGTCACTTGACGGCAATTCAAAGACGACACTATTACAAAATGTTAATGAGTTCGCCAAAAATAACATATTTACAAAATATTTTACAGACGAAATTGACGTTATTGGTTAATTAATGTTAAATGATTAAATGCTTAACTATTAATAAACTAATATATATATATAACGTTACTAGCGTTAATGTTAAGATAGTTCATTCTTTTATTAAGTTCTTCAGATACTCAGTTTCAAGGCCGGCCAAGGCCCTAACACATGAGTAACAACCGCATGCGCGCGTAGCGGCTGCTCATCGCCTGCTTTTCACTTCCACTAACCCGAATGCCGCCCTTAACAGGAGAGGGCACGATGGGCCCGTAATACACATATCGCAGTGGAACACACTCTTCATCCGAAGGCTTGCGAGTGAACCGGTTGTCACTAACGTAGCGGTAGAACTCGAACGTCGCATGAACACCGTCATCATCGACGCTTTTAAGTCGTCCCAAATACCACGTTTTGTCGTAAGCCGTAGCATAATATTTGCCAATACACTCGGCAAGCTGGTTTACGATGTTGTCGCGGATGCCCTCGACCTCCTCGATCATCTTCAGCTTCTCCTTTTCGAGAGCGTCAATTGGCTCCTTGTCGCTGGCGGCACCGGAGCTGACATCATCGCTGCTTTCTTGGCTGATGCTGTCATCGTAGTTATCTTCACTCGCAGATCCACTGTCATATTCAGTATCGCTATCTCCATCGTCGGCTGCGGCCCTTTTATTTCGTTTGAGTGACTGAGCTGTTTGGTAACCACGGCCTTCCTTTTGCTGCCCGCTTCCACCGCATTTTTATCCGTAGCCGCGGCAATGGCTTCATCAGTAATCACACATCCGTCCATTTTTACCCGCGGTTGTCGTTTTTAGGACCGGTTCGCGTTGTGCACCCAATTTTGGACATCCACAGGGCCTGCAACGCAGTCGGACTCGGAGACACGCTGCAGGAGGAGCTTGGGCTTAATGCAGCAATGTTTGCCAGGGCAGGCGAGTCAGGCGGGATGTAGATCCACTGCCCGCCAGGTGCAGCGCCCGGCGGCGTCGCGCGCGCCACAGTAACCGACGCGTCTGGCTGCGATACGCCACTCGACGACGGCTGCTGAGAAGCAAGCTCACTGGTAGCAGCTTCCGCCTCAGGCACGCTTTCCCCCTCAACGTCCTCCATATTATCGGGACGACCAAGCTCAACCCACAGTTCATACTTGGCAACGAGCCCCGGGTCAAATTTTGAACGATCGTACTTCGTGCGGTCATAAGGCCAAACGCCCACCGACCGAAACCCGGATTTGATGTTATCCGCCGACATCCCCTTGTCCCAAATCACAGATAGATTATCGACGAACTGGCGCTTAGTCATCGCCCCCGGCGGCCAACCATTCTGAAAAATGCGCTCGTTCAGGCGCTCGGCCCAGTATTGTTTCAGCGGCCCAAAAACGGTCTTGTCTAATACCTGCAGCGTCGTAGTAGTATGGGAGGGAAGCTTTTATAGCGTGATGTCTTCTTCTTGAGCCTTCTTTATAGTTTGCGGGCTGAGGTGGAACAGATGACCGTCGAAAATGACGAGTAGTGGGCGCTGAGTAACAGTACGGCAGAAGGCGCAAAACCAGTCGTGGAAAATGTTGGTGGTCATCCATCCGGATTTGCTCAGAGCATACCAGGTTCCTGGGATAGCAGTTCCAGGCGTTCCACTCCATTCTGCAGGAATTGAATTCAGCTCCTTGGATTTGCTGGAATACACCACCAAGGGCGGCAATTTTTCACCCGCGGCGTTGCAGCATGCTAGTAGCGTGATGTTGTCACGGCCCGTGCCAGCTACCACCGCTTCCACCCTTTGGCCAACCAATGTCACTGCTTCCTTGTTCTCTGGGTCGAGTGGGAATCCGGACTCGTCAAGATTCCAGATGTGTGCTGGTGGGTTTTCGAGCTGGTTGATGCCCAGCTTAGCGAAGACCGCTTCCATGTGGTCATAGAAACCTTCGATAAGGAAGGGATTCCGAGTGTTCCTAAACCGAGCGAAATGCAGTGTTCGCAGCTTTTTGCGGCTGAGGTTGTGTCGCGCCATGAAACACTTCACCCAGTCACGGCTTGGGTACCAGGTGCGACTGACGGTTGATTTTGACGGTGAGGTGGCGTCAAACTTGGGATTTTTTATTTCTCGAATTTCGGCGTATTCCCCGACGATGCCACGAATTTGTTTGCGGGTAGGAGCGAAACCGAAGATGCCGCTTTGAATGATGCATTCGGCAAGATCGGATTCTTCGTCAGCCTTCAGCACAGTGCGGCGTCCGGATGTTCCTACCGCGGCTCTAGCGCCACTTCTAGCTGCCTTACGATCGCGCAACACCTGACGACCAATGCGATAACGTTTGGCTACAGTATTAAGCTTGGCCCCACCTTCTATTTCATTCAATGCATTATTGATATCATTAATATTATACTCTCTACGTATCTTTTGATAATTTCTACCTTGACCGGGCATACTAATAGCTAAAAGCAAAAAATACATTAAGATATCATATCATAACAATAACACTGTTTCGCTGATAAATTCTAGCCGTGGAAAAAATTGGAAAAGTTGGCTTTTATTTCCGTCATCTTGGTTTTTTAACATCCACCAAGAAGACCCCCTCTAGCGTTGGCGGCAAGCACCGATAAAATTCAATAGCTTATTGCAATTTATGGAGGGTGCCATCATTCCACTAAACCACGAAACTTTGATATTTTCTGTTTGCTGTACACAGTATCGATCCAAATTAGGGCTTTCTAAGGGTTATTGTGAAGTTGTAACCAACCAAAAAAACCTGTGTTTCGCCATGAAAGTATTTGGTGGCCCAGAGCAGTGAAAATGAAAAATATATTTTGAAATCGTGCTAGAAACATGTGTTAAGATTGATTTTGCAAGGTGTACAAAATTTCGCATAATATGAAAATTGGTTTTTTCTTCCGTCAAAATCAACGTGGTTTTTTTAACGCAACGCTATATAGGGGTTAATGAATTAAGTGCCTGAAATAATGGTCCCCCTCTGGGGGTCGCTCCTCCGGACCGAACCTCTCGGCTCATAGTTGAATTGTTCCTTTTCCGCACGGGCGGTTACACATGTACACGGGTACATCCACATATCAATACAACAACAATTTCAATAGCAAAACGACATGACAAACAATTATCAATACAAAACAACGCCTATACTCCGATTAGCATCATCATTGGTCATGCACTTGAGCTCTTACAATACTCATATATATACATGATTCTCCAGAATTAACCATCTTGTATGCATGCGAGAGGTCACTTTCATGCCAAAATATTTCCTGAATGAGTTGAACGAATAAACTTTCTCTCACGGCGTATGGGTTAGACGAATAAACTTTTCTCACGGCGTGGCCCCCACTTGTAATAAAATCGACGTGACGCTGCTGCATTACGCACTTTCCTGACGTAATGCCCATACGACCCCGGCTATCGTGACTTCAAGGGCGGACCTGATGGGTTTCAATTGCTCGAATTTCTTTTCCCACACGAGTCAGGCCCAAGAAATGACGGAGCTTAGCAAGCCGCAGGAGCGCTTCACAGGATGTGTTCTGATCCTGCCGGACGGGTCGCGCACGTAGTCTACGAGGTACTAACTTTGAGGTCCCCAGGGAGGTCGGCTCCGTCACCTGCTCACAGGCCAAAGAGACCGTACCACTATTCCCTATCCACGTCCAACCCGGGAAGTGTAAAATTCTAGGTATTTGGGTTCAATCGAAATTGATTTTAACTCCCTCGAAACGGTTAGTTCGTTTTACTTTAGCCAGTGGCCCCTACTAGGCTCCGACAAATCCCTAGACGTTTAACGTCGGATCCGCACATGCCTAAATTTCTTATTTTGGGCGCTCAGCGTGAGTTTACAATTTTTTTGTGTATGAGTCGCACCAGTCGTACCTATACAACAACAATAATTAACAAACTCATTTGTAATCGGCGAGCCACGCTGAGGTTTGCTTCTTCGATGTCAAACCTGAACGTGGGTCGTCGATTTGGGGTGACGGATTTCAAACCCCTTAGTTCCTATCGCTAGTACGGGTCAACAAAACACTCGCACAATTTGGGTTTTCAGTGAGCATTTATTGATGAGTTGCACAAAAACTTATGGGTACACGGACAGATACATATTGTACGGGCAAACACAATAAGCGTTATGTCCCAATTATGGCACGCTAATACAAGCTGAGCAGAGCTTCAATTGGGGGAGGGTTGCGTAGTCATCGCCTTTTTCACTGAACTCTCACAGCTGGGTCAAATCACGGCATATACTGTGAAGCCTTATCTTATGACAGCTGCGCTTACCTTACTTATAAAAAACAGTGGGTCAAATTAGAATTCAGTACCGGTAGGTGCTACGGTTAGCTATCGATAAAATAAAGGCGCCATCGAACTAACTATTTGCTAGGTACTATATTTGCCAACAGGAAGGGTACTTCGACACTCACAGCAGGTTCAGGTAAGCGAAAGACGGAAACGAGGCGGGCATACGGGGTTGAGCGTGCAACGGGACGTTTGCGAGACTTCATCTTGCTCATTCGAATCACAAAACTATGGTACATGATAATCGGTTACTTATACTCGCAGTTAGTAGCGATGAGGTTAGACTATGACAACGTAATACAACAATTGATATGATAACACTTATTAAAACCATGCCAATGCTATGTAATGCTCTTCGGTACGACTCCTGAATTCTTTTCTTAAGGTGCGACAACGGTATGAAATTTTAAATTTTTGTCCTACTCGCATACACACATACGTACTTAGAATGACTATGCAAAATTTGTTGTGGAGCTTCCAAATATGTTAATCAAATTCGGCACTTGTTTCCTATCAAATTACTCCACAAACACGGAGGAATTGAGTCTCCAATTGCGGTTAATCCCTGGTCTAGATCACTACAAGAACAAACATTTCGAATACACCAAAGTGAGTGATAACTACATAAAGAGGAACGATTGGGCGGACTTGTCCTTCGAACAGCTTGCGGGTCCCGGTAGACTAAGCTTGGGGACTGAATTTCGAGATTTTCCTAATACGAAGTTTCGTTCAATTTACTATGCTGGTTGTACCTATGATTGTAGTTGAGACGAGTAATATTAGTGGCGAGGCCTCGTAGGCCATCGGCATTACTCTATTGGTACGAAAACCTACGTTATTTTGACTTGAAAAACGTTCCAAAACGAGCTATATTTGATACTAAAGTTTAACTCTCATTTCGGGCAATTTCCGCTCGACGAAGCAAGGCGGTAAACGGAGGCCCCGGTTATCAGGACAACCGTAACCATTTTGCTAACTAAATTTTACTCAGATTATTTCCTTAGCTTGTTCAGTTCCAAATTTTCGACCTAAATTTTGGGGTACAATTCGATAGGGGCTGGGGTGGACCTTGAATTTCTAATAACTTTACATTCTGCCAGCCTTTCTCCACTAAACTTTGCACGGCGGCTGGGCTTAACCCTGCGTATTGATTTTCTAGGACCGGGTCAACGGTCCTCCCAAAAATGGTCCGTAGGGCTAAGGCCCGATAGACTCGATGTCGCATTTGGCGACATCGACAGCCTTGAAATTTGAAATATTTTCATTGGTGATGTTATTTATGAACACTGGGGAAGATAATATTTTCCCTTACCGAACCAGAATGTGTGGAAAAGCAAGACCAAAACAGATTTACAAAAATAGTCTAATTTGTGAAGTTTGAACTGCTATCCGAACGACGACTATGCAGTTCGGGGCTGAACTGCCTATAACTTTTGAACGGGCCACGGGTTTGCCGGGCTCAACAGCTTAAACGAAAGGCCTAAAGGGTCTCTATATATACGTCGGGTTTAGGGTTCCGACTCGAAACTGGCATGTTTTAGAATCCTATTCGTTAATGGACAGTACTGTGCAGAAACTGCCAAAGTTTCAGCGAAGTTCCAGGAGTAAGTCCTAAGATATCTAAATTTTCACATTTTGGTGGGAACGCGCCCTTTAGGGTCGTCGGGTTTGTATTTCCGACGCGATATTTGGTCGCTTCAAGTACCTAATCACTAACTCGGATCCTCCTCGAGATCCAGGTATAATGTTAACCAAATTGCCGAGGAAACTCTCGAGGTACGTCAAATTTTCTACATGTGCGAGCTGTCTAGCTTGCAGGGCGGTATCTCAATATGTTTATTCGCGGTTTAGAACAACTTTTCGCGTACGGATGAGGCCTGCATCAATACTGCATTATTGTAGAAATTTTGGTTGAGTTCCCAGAGCAAATTAATCCAAAAACACTGATATATCCCTATTAACAAAGCGTCGAAAACAGATGGACGGCTCCGCGTCCAAAAACCGTAGAACGTATAAACCTTGCAAATAAACTTTGATAATGGCTGAGTGAAACGTGTATGATTCGGAGTACTAATCGAAACGTCTTAATTGACCAATATACTTTCACGTAAAATGTTTGTTTAGCCTCGGTCAGCTCAGGGAAATTTTTCCTAACTCCTAACTCGACTCAGAGAATCATGTAAAATTGAATCTTAACGCGAGTGTCGCGTTTGTTTGTGTCCTAATCTCAATGACCGAGGGAGGTCCAGTCTGACTTCGGGTGTCTATTCCAATCATTCGAGCGGCCATCTCAGACCACGGGTCGGCGGGACGAGCTAGGGCGGCCAGGGCTAACATGTAAAAATCAAGTATGGACAGGGAGTCCATATAAAGACTTGGCGTTGTCTAGACACAACATACATTCTCCCATGCTCTACCTACTTCCACCGGCTAACTGATTCTCCCTAGCTTCAATAACACTGGACTCCAGGGACGATCCTCCCTGTCCACACTTACAGAAGTCGATCCGTCGCTTCAACGCCCGTCGCCCATCCAAATATACGCACGACCAATCGCGAAAACAGAAAACCACTGTAAACTCCAAAAAGCGAAACACATTGAAGAAACTAAGCGCCGGAGCCGGTCTGCAAAACGACCGAACTCTGCGCTGCCGAAGTCATACTGGACGCTGAAGAGTCTTTGCAACTCTGCTTTTATACTAGATTTTAAAAATTTGAAATTTTAAATTATTTGGACGGCTGGAGTGCTTATTCAGCACTTTTGGTCCAATTTCTGATTTAACATTATTCAATTAAATAAATATCCTTATCGGCCAAATTCCGATCATATTTCCAAAAATTTTGGGCCGAATTTGATATGAAATCTTATTTAATTAAATTGATTTACGACCTCTTAATATTAAATCTATATAAAACTTTTATAAAGTTTTGTTAAACTAGAGCAATCTTCTAGAAACTTCTAACAATAATATTTGCTCAAACACAAAATATTAATATAAACTCCAGCAAAATTTATAACGACTGCTGCTAAGAGATCCCTGGAACATTAAATAATTCAACTTTTAAATAAACTTGATACAGTTATCATAAATTAGAAACCCAGCTTGTTTATTCAAGTAACGGCTGTAAACTTTAATAGCAGCGTTAACATTAGAAGTACGAAGTTAGCTGAGGCCGAACATATTTACTCAATAATGTCGCTACTTGACTCGTCCTGACGACTTTAGTATGAATTTCAAACTTTATATTAAGTTCATATTAATATTATTTACTGATAAGAGCCTCCAACATTAAATGGAAAGTTTTATATAAATTCCAGCTGATGTACTTGTCCTCCGATCGGCAGTGCGTTTGTTTACTCCAAATAAAAACCGGCTTATACGCATCGCAGAAGTACAGCGAGATACAAGTACGCTACCGAACTAATTCAGCTAAATCTATACTCGTTGTTTATTTAAATAAAACTATCAATCACTGTGGACAGGATTTTTTTGGTATTCGAAAAATGTTGACCATTGCACTGTGGTCAGATTTATTTTTTGTTCGAAAAAATGTTGACCATTGGGGTGTGGTCAGAATTATATGTGTTCAGAGAAATGTTCACCATTGGGGTATGGTCACGATTTTCGTAAATGTTCACCATTATCGTGTGGTCAAGATTACGAATTTTCGATAAAAGTTTGCCATTAGGCTGTGGTCAGGATTATCCACCTCGTAACGATCCGTATGGATCTGTTACACTTACTTCAGAGCTGATATTACATTGATGTTCACTTTAACCAAAACATGGCTAATAGTCCTAATACCTTTTACTAAAATCCCGCAATTAGTTTATTTGCTTCATCGAAACCAATCTCTCGAAAATGTAATGCTTGGGCGGCAGAGACATTACTTAAATCTGAAAGCGATCTTTAGTTAGGGCATAGACAAATAAGGCATGCCAAATATCTTTCCACATGGTGCTAAAGAGACGGCGATATGTCACCGGGCAAACGCTTTCGCTTGTCATTTATGACAGAAGATCAGAAAAAAACGCTGTCCTTGCCAGATACCAACACTTCATAATATTTCTATTGATCCTGCTATAACCACCTAAAACTAAACTAAAGTAATGGATATGTTAAGAGTTGTTATTATTTTCTCTGGCTCAGATGAGACAATATTCATTAAAATTTTGACATTATATATTATTTAACACAAATTCAGGTTTATCGCACAGTCATTAAATAGTAAATAGAAAAAAAATGTGCGCTATCGGTGCGTATTAAAATTGCTGGCATAAACAACGTTTATGACTGATAAACACAGCGTTCTGTCAAAAATAAGCCATCATATAAATTGCCGTATTGCACTAAAACACATAATCTAGGCCTTGTACTTTTGCAACTTGAATAGCATTGCATGGATTGTATTTATAGTTCAGTTAAGATGACTCCTGAATTTTACTAAAAGCGTAGAAACTCGGATATTGATATAATACAATAAATTATTATATAACATTGTTTTCGTTTAAATCCTGGCCATTATAATACAAGCTCTACAATCTCGTGGCGGTTATATACATAAAGAAAGTGTTATCCGCATGGCGGTACTTGGGATTTCGCCATATATTGACGCTTTGCATTTAATTACCAAAAAATAGAATTGAGAATCTTCAATTTTTTCTTAATTTGTCACAATGAACGAAAATTTAGCCAAGAACAAAAAGGATAAATATCTCGTTCATTTTAATCAACCAAATAAAAACGTTTATAAACAAATAAGAAAAGTATTTTCTTATTATTGATCTTTTAACACAATTTTTTTTTTGAAAACCCATCCTATTTCGGTCTATCACCGTGCATATAAAAAACGCTACGTTTTATCAGTTCAGAAAATCGACTGACAAAAATCGATCCACGTACCTTTCAAACCGGACACTCGCAATTTTCTCTTGAGATACGTATTGGAATGATTGTTGTGACACATCGCACTAAATTTCGATATGAAAAATTCGTATTTTCGATGATACGAAGGTGTATCTTCATCGATGTTGCAAAAATTTACGAATGACTGAAAAAATATAAGCCGACTTCAATACAAAATACTATGCACCTGTGTTTTGTAGATAAAATCATCGGTGCGTTAAGTATAAATATCACGTTAAAATTTCCATACCGGTATGACGTATTACAAAACTATGACATAATTTATTGGTAGATTGTGCTAGAAGTACTTCTAATTCACATGTCATTGCAACTTCTGTGAAACTGGAAGCCTCACGCCATCGCGCATTAAATCATTCATACCTATGATATTTCATAGTTGTCTGTCAATCTTGACACAGCCACTATCGCTGCTTTATACCAGTTCTCGTATCATTGCCGCCGACGCCCATCCCTGATTACAGCCATTTGCCAGTTCGTCATAGTTTCGAACAAACCGAATTTTGCGTGATCTCATATTTACAAAAACTGTCAAGACACAAAATTCATTAAAACTGCTCAAAACAAAACTCACAAACACAAAACCGCTTCCCGGTCGACGTTTGATCAAACCAGTTTGTAGCTCCATGGATCAAAATATCTTGAAACAATAAGTTAATCTACTTTGCTCAGCTGCTTTGTGGAATTAGTATACTATACTACTGCCAGAAAAGAATCTTAAGCAAAAAAGTGCCATAACGAACTTTATATATGTTTCTTAAACTTCGTTTTTCCACTGATGAGAAAAAATTTCAATAATACCTAAACACCTCAAGTAAAATGGTACGAAACCTTTCCGAGCAACAGCTCTTGTTACGCAAATGTCTGTAATTCATACGAATAAACACCAATCAAGATATACCGAGCAGCTTAAAATATACACCAAAAATTCATTAATTATTGATTGAATATGCTGTACCTGGGTAGCCAATATTTGCAATTCGGAACTCGGGGTTTCTAACAAACGCTGAACGATTTTCAAAAAGCTTTCGACGAATAAGTTTAAACCAGGCGAGCCATGCAGGGCAGGCAATAGTCGATCCATCGCTTCGATCGTAATCTGAAGAAAATATAGTCGTTTAAATCATATATGGTCACACACCGAGGTTTCAGGGTATTGTAGCCGGGTTCGGCCGCGTAGGAAACCTTTCTTCGGCATTCCCAGGGAAGAGGACAGCCGGTAGCAAGGAAGGCGTGGTGGTGTGACGCCTTCGCGGTCGTCAAAAAGATCGCCGCCTCATGCCTCAGGCGGGAGTGGGTTCTTCGCATCAGGGAAACCCCCTACCTCCCAATGAGCATTTATTGTTTAAATGGGGTCACTTCAGGACCAACTACTCAAACTTCGCCGAGCCACCACTTAGCTGTAACCAAAATGACTACTTAGCTTTCTTTTCAGTAATAACCATCATCACGAATAGTCCACCGATAAATTTTCATATATAACATACTACAAAAAATTCGGTAATCCCCGCTGCAGAGAGCTCTGACTGAAACAATAAAAGATGGTATCGCCAAAAGACTATGGGGACCAACTCAATTTAACGATTATGGCACTCCCGTAGTAACCGGCAAGAAAACCGTATTGCCTGACCAAGAGAAGGCTAGAATATGTGTTTGTAGTGACTATTCCTGTGCGGTTAACATGCAACTTCAACCGCACACTTATCCGTTACCCTTCAGATGGAGCTCATACGAAAGCTCGGAGCTGGATATTGGTTTACAAAGATCGATTTGTCTGAGACCTACAATCAGATCAAGTTGGGCTCCGAAAGTCGTCGACACCTGGCTCGGAACACTCACGACGCAGTGTTGTTTCGGAATGGCCTGCCGTTTGGCATCAAGTCTGCACCTGACTACTGCCAGAAACTAATAGAGCAACTTACTCGAGATCTCCCTGTTGTGGTCATCTACATGGACGACATTCTGGTTGAAGCAAAAATTGCCCAAAAGCACAAAGAAAACCACCGCAGCCTTCTGCAATGTCTCGACGAAAAACGCCTACGATGCCGACAGGAACAGTGTCGTTTTGCTCAGCCCTGGATCGAATATCTGGGATACATTTTTTCAAGCGAACAAATTGCCAAACGACCAAGCGTCAACGACGTCTTCAAAATTCCGGAACCGAAAGATGACGCAACCCTCCGACCATTCCTTGGATTTGTCCAATTTTATGCAAAGTTCTTGCCGTCTGACTTCGCCACGATTGCGGAACCGCTCTACCGGCTGACCAGAAAAAATGCTACATGGGTCTGGAATGTACCGAAGAATATATTCCAAAACTAAAGTAAGTCTTGTCGACCGACGACATCCTGGTTCACTTCGATGAAACGCTGCCGTTGGCGATGTACCTGTACTGATCCTGTAGGTGATCCTGTCTATGCGCTGTACTATGGTCCCCAACGCGACCGTCAGCGAAGTCAACGAGTCGATCGAATCCCAATCTCAACTGATGGCCAATTACGACGACATCAGTGATCTCAGTGGTAGTTACTGGAGCACCCCAGCGTGCGGTTTCAGGTATCAGTGTCAATTCTTCGGTACTAACTATGAACGTTCTATTGTGTTTCAGTGGTTAAAATAATATATTACGTCATCTTACAATATGTGTGGGAATCGTCTTTTTAGTCAACGAGAACCACAGTAGCATCCTTACCAGCGTCGTCAACAGCATTCATATCACTGACATTTTCTTTGGACAGTTATATTACGAAACACTGATCACTGTATCGTTTGTGATAGCATACCGGAAACAACGTGAACTATTGTGATTAGAAATGGCATCGAGCAACATCGGCATCAAGGACGACATCCAAACGACGGACGATAAGGCCCTGGCGGTTTAGTAATCATTAACGACATGAAGTGGTGCAGCAAGTGGTTGCGTGAGCGGTGAGTAATGTTTATTTCCTCACAACCAGGAGCCCGGCTACCTCCTGGGACCTCAGACCTTCAGCCTGCATGTCTAAAATAAACGACTAAATGCGATAAAATAGATGTTACAGACAGTTCCGCAAGAAATAACGTGAATTGTTGGGTTTTGTTAACTACGTCATCATTACATATAGCAACATTATTCATTGTATACCCATGAATGGGTTCCAGCCACTAGGAATAATACTTGCCCAAACAAAATCATGTCTAATTCAAGGCTAACCTGGATATATCGAACAGTAGATTAAATGAAAAAAATTCTTGTTGGTCCAGACAGACCACCAATCCAGGCCGGGAAAAACAGCATTAATGCGAAAAGCTAAAAACATCTTAATCAACCTGTTGTTAAAAAGATACACACGCTATATGATATTCTGCGCAAGTAGTAACGAAATGCAAGTCAAGAACTTAAAATCACACTTTTTCCATACGAACACCAGACAGCCAAAACAAAAATGCCAGAATTCTCCAACCAATAGTGTATAATTTGGGAAACAACATCTAAAACAATGCTCCATAACGAAAACAAATTCACCTCTCGGCTATAATCAATGTTCACGTTACCATAGATGGTGAATCGCCACATATACTGTATATACAGCAATTATAACCCGCACTTCATTTTTCTTCAGCTTCCAAAGAACACTACAAACACTATGCACATGTACATAAACTTGATCTAACGGTAACAACAGCCAAAGCCGAAAATGAAATTCAAATTATGTAAATTTAGAACAAACCTTGACGTTGCTAATACGCTCACGATACACGTCGCGACCGACTCTATAGTAAAGATACTCGCCGATGCGGTCTAATTTTTCCGGATGCGAAATGGCGTAGAACGTCAATTTCTGCATATTGTTGTTGCGCAAGCCTAAATTGGTGGATAAAGTATAATAAAATTATAGTTGGATTTCAATTAGATAATCCTAAAGAAATATTGCCGCTGCAATGAGGTTTCTTTGTGATTTAACGCCGCTTGATTCGGCAGACATGATTGATTTATATATCCGATTCAATTGGTATCTTTGTGTGTGTAGCATGGGCCCATCATATATTGATAGTTGATATAAATATTGCTACACACAGGCGCACAAAATAATCCAACGTTGAAAATTTTAATTATATATTACAGAAATATATTTTGAATCGCCAAAATTTATGATAGATTGCATGGTAGAACATTTTTCTGCATAAGCAAGTGCTTACATCTCGTAAATTCGATGACTCCTTATAATTACATATAATGCAGTATTTATTAGAGTTTGGACAAATATTTATCATTGATCCTCCTGTTGTGTATTTGTGCTGCCTAGCAATGGTGTCGGTGTTTTAGAATTCACAATTATCGTCCTTTCGAAGGAAACGTTACTATTGCAATCCAATTTTGAACACATAGGTTTGGTGAATATGACTCAATCATTATACTAAGCGAGATTAATAGCTTTAGGTAATGTCGATGAGGATATGCAACAAAGACCGTTGGGGGCGGGTAAAGCAGGCTGGGAAAAGGCTCTAAGAAAATTTAATCACTTCGTATTGCTACTGACTGACTAAAATGGCAGACGTAACGCATCTTCAAGCCAGGTTAAAGCACTACCGATATGAAGACACACTGAAGACGTCCGCGAAACAAAACTCTAGACTTGTCACCAAGAGACCACCTATGCTTTGACCATACTAAGGAAACAGGTCCACCTAGGAAGATAAGAGAAACTCTCATGCTAAAACGTGAAGGTATAGAAACATGGTAGACAAGATTCAATAACAAGAAAATTTCAAGATGGCCATCAAGAACATTCACACCAGTTGCACTGCCAACCGAAGAAGCTACTTAGCACCTGGTATACGGCAAACCCTGTAATATGGCTGTCACTGATGGTGGGACAACATGACTCTAAGACAGGGCCAAAATTTACCTGTGGGCTTTAAGCTGTGGCCCCACACGGCCTCCAAATTGGGGGAACCGGAAATACCAGCGAAATTACCCTCGGTGTTCAGCTGAGAAGGTACCATGCTCACAGGTCCACTACCAAGTTTGTAAATGCAATTTATCGCGTTTTTCATACATTTATATCATGTTTTTCTTTCTTGTATATTTGTTATGTAAGTATTAAAACACGTATTTATACAGACCGCACTTAATTTTAGTTAGAATTCCTGCCATGAATAGTCGAAATATGTATGTAGTAGTATTAAGTTTGTTGTAGCCGATTTCATTAGGACCGTCACATTTGGTGTCATTTGAAAATACCTGGAGGCGGATGGCATGATCTGCCGGAACTGCCACAATTTTCGGGGCAACTCGAATATCCTGAGGGGCCATCAGCCTCTATGGAGCGGTCAGGACAAAGCTGGGTCATCCATCGGTCCGAATCCAACAATCTCCGCAGACCAACACAGCAAAAGTGAGACATGTGAGCTATCAATGTCCAGAGAAGGCGCAGCAGTTGTTCACG
>JASANE010009779.1:0-28102 GCA_030248225.1 Trileptium ribeirensis | reverse complement strand
CGACGAAAGCTCAGGCACTGCTAATGAAGTTTTCATTTAATAATGCATACACTGTCGTGCGGGCCGCCGTGTAGCAGGCCGCCGTGCGCGGGGTGTCGGTTTACCTGGTCCCTTGGTGTCACCGTTTCGTGGGTCTAGATTTTCCCAGAGCGGATAGTGGTGTGGGGCATCTTTGCTCCTCGGCGGTATATTTTGGTCTATGAGCTAATTTTTTCCATGGGGGAGGCGGGGTACAGCGCCCAATACCCCACTGGCATGTACGGAATGTAACAACCTCTGGCGCTATACCATCTGCAAAACATTCATCCGAAGCTTAAATGCGTGTCAGGATTTGTAAGGTGTATCGCTCGATCGCCGATTCTCTTCCTTCTCTGCAATGCTTCACAGTAGGGCACAGATAGTCACACGCGAGGCACCGCCCACCCCAGCCCCAACCACCTAATAGCTCAGTTTAAGGCTCCTATAAGCTGAGGAC
The DNA here is from genome assembly GCA_030248225.1 of Trileptium ribeirensis. Lineage (NCBI taxonomy): Eukaryota > Metazoa > Nematoda > Enoplea > Enoplida > Thoracostomopsidae > Trileptium > Trileptium ribeirensis. The sequence continues at coordinate 27,627 of JASANE010009779.1, read as the reverse complement.
CAATGACATTTTGATTTTTTCCGAAAATTTATCAACCCCCAAGATTTTAAATAAAATCTACGCCACTGAGTGGGGCAAACGCTCAAGACAAAGAAGAAGAAGTTGTATTTATAATTCATGTATGCGGTAATACAGCATAAACCCAGGCCCTTTCGCATGTGTGGTCAGGCGGTTCTAAAACTATAAACGGATATTTAAGGAAGTGACCGTACTTTGATGATAGGAACTTAAGGAAAGGATGCTATCACATTATGCAACAAAATGAAGATTTAGGAAATGATATCAAAAGATGAAAATATTAAAGAACTAACTAACCTTCAGACGGTTTAGGATCGCAAGTCTAATTTTTAGACGTTTTGACGCGCCCCTTTCAACAGCCTTTTGAACTTGTCAACTGATGTTGATTCTACAAGGGCACTCGGCAGATCGTTCCAGGCCCGGACAATCCTGGAGGCGAAAAAGTGTTTCCGTACATTTGTCCGGCAGGGCTGCACAAATATTTTCCGCTCGTGACCGCGCAGTAACCGGTGGGGAGTTTCAAAGAACTCGTCAAATGGCAGGTTGATATCGTCGTTGACCACTTTAAAAGCATTGACGAGATCTAATATTCCTAATATTTTATTTTGTGACACAAAATCGCTAAACAAATTTTCTACCGCTTCTGCTTGGCATGTGAGCTTATCGGCCTTCTCCGCGGCACGTTTCTTACCAAAACGTAACCGACATCTCCAATGGTGGCCAAAGGGAAGAGGGTGAAAACAGAGCGAGTTCGAGAATTGCCCAAAAATATAAATAAAGTCAAGAATAAGGGAAAGGAAGCCACCAGGGGATGGACCGGTCTACCAGCGGTCGGAGATACCCTTTGTCACGGGAAAGTTGCGCGAGTTCCCAGTGGTAGACATGTCATTGTCCCGGGCAGGGATCTCAAGGTTGTATCTGAACCATATAACCGTTCCTAAAATAAATTGAGTTGGCCGTGTGTAATGAGCAAGTTAACTCGAACAAATGCCGAGTAATTTAAATGGAGTTTTAGTTGTAGCTTATGTACTATTTGAATGGAACCATTTGTGGCATAAAGGTATTGGAGAAACTAGAAAAAGGTGAGTTTGCTCAGAGCAATAATTATAAATGTAACCTGGCTTGATTTCGTGCACCCGGCACCTCTCAGCCATAGCGAATTTGAAATAATTTATTTTGTGTAAGGTAAAATTTAGATAGCGAACTCGAGTATCTGTGCTATTAATAATTATACCCCGGCGAGTTCGTATAACGAGCCGTGGTAATGAATTTTGGTATTGTAAAAGCCTAAAGATTGGTTCGGTTAAATTCAAAACTAAATTTAAATAATTTTGGTCAGCGTTGGCAAGCTCGAGTAATTGTGCCATCCACGCGTAAGTATACCGGGGCAGGTTCGCATAACGAGCCGTGGTATAATGTTAAATTGAAAATAGAATTTAGAAAAAGTAGATTTTGATTGTGAATTAGAGCTTTGTGAAAAATTGGTATGTTAACAATGTGAAGTTGTTCATATATGGTTCTATGCAATGAAAAGTTATCTTTAAACTACAGCGAGCTCGAGTGGCGAGTCTGTAGTATTTTGATAATTTGTTATAAAATTCTATAAAAAGCTTTTCTGATATTTGCTGTGCCCGTGTAAGCTCGTGTAGGATTTAACCTAGAGATCTTTAGAAACTTTTGCTTGTAGTCGCTGACAAAACTTAATACTGCCACGGTGCGGCCGAGTAGGCCCGTGAACAGCTGAATTTAGATTGACATCGAGTAATGTTAACAAATGAAAATGATTTTTTGATAACAACATATTTGTTGAGAAATCTCGTTAGCAAAAGATGTTCGAGTAACGGTCAATAGTATTTGTTAATTGAAATTTCCGTACAGATTTTGAAAGAGGAGTAACTAAGAAATCTTGCATTTACTTTTAGCCTTTATTTTATAGTTTATCAGTATTAAAGGAGGAGTGAGCTGCATTAGCTCTGAAGGCGTCCAAGCTCTGGCTTAACTCAGCAATGCGGCCCGAGTTAAGACAGGGTATGGAGCTAAAGAAGGCATTTGTAACCGTCAGGTCCAAAGCTTATAGGCTGCATAATGATACACTCTGGAATGTCTTAATACCACTTGAGTATTAACCAAGGAATAAAATGTATTACCTGTGTCGTGTGTAATACTAGTAAGGAATGCAGAAAAATTGCACCAGGACTCTAAAACTATTGCTATATACAAGTTGCCTAAAATTAAAGATACGTACTGCAATAACGATATAGCCTGATAACATAGTGAGACAAGGATGAGTTTTATGGTTGCCTAGCACCTTGTGAGCGAGTAACAATAAGTTCCTAGGGGACAAGCTAATGCTAGCGCCAGAGAGGATATTTACGTCGCTATAGGTGACCAGCACCTTTATTTGGGAGAACACAAGCACTAAGTAGTTGGAGATCGGCTCAGATTTGATTAACAATAACACCAATTCGTTGGAAAATTTTAATACCGTTGTTAGCTCGAAATTTGTGAACAAGAAATAAACAATATTACATTATTAGTACCCAACGCGATATACGTAAAACTTAACAGCCCTGGCCTTATGCACCTGGGATGAATAGGTAACAAATAATAACAGATAACAACAATAAAGCATAAGCGTGGTCCTATGCCTAGCAACATGGAACGTATATATCTTACTAACAATTTTTATATTGATTTTTTGAAAGTTTTGATAACGGTATAAATGCGTAATAATCATGTATTATGGGATACATGTACCCAACAGAGTTGTAAAATTCGTATGCCTGAAAATCTAACAAAATTTAAGCGTTAGTGTAAGGGACAAGTGACACAGGATGCCCCTAAATAGAACGTGGGTGTTGGCCCATAACCGCCAAGCCCCCTAAGCGTAAAATTTCCCCGGCCTGTGCACTGGGCAACCCCTAGGCGAGGCTTACGCGAAGACACAGTTCCGGTAACTGTGTCCCACCCTAAAGTATGCCACTAATGTCACAGCCTTCGACGATAGAGCAGCCCATGGTATGGCAGCCTGGAGTCCAACGGGTGGTAAAAAGGTGCCGGAAAAGGGAAAACACCAATCCCACCGAGAGGTTCCCGTTTAGGAGATGGGCTGCCCTCTTTCTCTGAACTGCCTTAACCCTATATCAGGTCTTACTTTGCCTGATAATTCCCACCACCTCGGCAGGAATACAAAGAACAGGTACAACCTCCTGTATGGTCACTGCGGGTTCAGTCAGATATGTATATATAGCGATGACAAGTAGATAGCGGTGCGGGCAACAGGGGTAGCAAGGGAATCCATGTACTATCGTGTCCTATGGTTACGCCCTACATCGCACAAAACGAAATGAACCACAAGAAAAATTTTGCAAACGCAAAAATTCGCAAAATCATATAAGTTAAACCAGGAAAGTGTTCGGTGTAACCGCTGTACTCACTGTTAGTAATAAACATAGTAATGAATTACAATATAATTAATACACTTTTAAGTAATAACGATTAACTTTAATAAAGGCTTAAAAATAATAAAATACTAGCAACGCAATAGTAAATACTACCACAGAACACAAGAAATCCAAAGCTTCGGCAAACACAATAAGAAAAGAAAAAACTTATATATATTAGAAACGCAACAAAACGTGTCGTCGTTGTACATACTCCTCACTACTGCACTCCATGTCCGCCATCTTCCAACAAGCCAACTTTTACACAGAAGTAAATAAATCGCCAGCAAAATTTGTTTAGTAATAATAATTCATATTTAATTATAGTAATATTATTGCTAAAATTTTGAGGAATTTTGGGAATTTGTAGGATCGAAACGAAAGGAATTTAGGGGTGTCCCCTAGGGTTGAGTAAATTTCCAATTAGGAATAGGTAGTTAGGACCCCATTAGATAATTTAGAGGTTCAAGAAAAAATATAAGGTTAGAAAAGATTAAATATCAAAGTATTTGGATTTAAGGAAAAATGGTAGGAAATAGGAGACACCGAAGGTTAGGAAAATGGAATTATGGGACGATTAGAGTATTGTTAGCCCAGGAAAAAGATGAAATTTGGTCCCACCTTAAGATAGAATCTGTTCCTAGTTGATGAAGTCCTAATATATTTATAATTTTACTAATAAGGTGAAAAAGTTGATTTTGGGGGTGGAAATAGAGTATTGTGTCAGGGTATAGAAGTAATGTATCGCCATATAAGGGTAGATCAAAGGTGTACCCAAATAGAAATGAGTATTACCTTACCGGCGTTAAGGCACAATATACCCCATCGGGAGTAATTAAAGAATCCGAGAGAATTATGTTATTTGAACCAAAAGTAAGGGAATTTAAAAATTTATGAATTTCGGCCCAAATTTAGGAAATAATAGTCCCCGAAATAAGAGTGAAATGGGGTAGTTACGGTGGTTACCCAAGGTGTGGTCGCGTGCCATTCCGATCGGGAAGCATAACCACCACCCCTTGCTGGGAAAGTTTTGAAAATAAAATTAATCTTAGTATTTGGTTGAAAATATTGAGTATTATCAGATTTTAGTTTCAAATTAGTAGTTTAAAATATAGGAACCATGTAGCCCCAATAAAGAAAATTAAGAATCCCTATGCCCAAAATAGTAGAAAATGCCCTGACAAGAGTGATTATAATAGTCGCCCCTCTGGGAGAGTCAATGTCTCCCCAGGGAAGGAAAATTAATTCATATTAATTTTAAGGTTGAAGTTGAAACGAGAGAAGTGTGATGATTTGGGGAGAGGAAATACAAGGTTGGACCTGCCCAAAAGTTGACAGATGTGACTAAAAACCCTATTTTCACGGCTTTATGTTATAAAGTTTGCAAATTTGTGAACTTTCCATTTATTGTCTGCAACTATAGTACAGATTCATGTGTTGTGTTACATACAAGGTACAAAAGGCTTTGCTTCAATAATCCTTGTTTGCAATTTAAAACAGAAAAACCAATCTTTTCATGGCTAAATTTCAAATTCTTTGAGTCTTATCGGGTACTTGTTTTTTCCCCACTTAGGCATAAAGTGTTTTGGACAATTTACATTATACAAAAATTAATATTTTAAAGGAGTCTCAGCGGTAGCTGCGGTCTCGCCACTGTAGACGCGTAGTATATATAAACAATTTCTAATAGCTAGTTATGTAAACAGACTTTGCCACTTTACTGAAGTTTACAGATCCAACCAAAGTCATTGATATAGTTGTGTTTATGAGATTACCGGATATTATATGCTGTTAGCATAATTTTTTAGTTAGGTGCTCACTGTGTTGGCATGTTTTGATCGTATGACGGTAGTTGGGACTTCGTCATTGGTTGACGATTTGTATATACAAAAAATTTATAATAAAAACTTATTATCATTTAGCGTTTACAAGGCCTTTAGTCAAATCCTAACTAGTTTTGATCAGATTAATCAGTTTAACGCTTGACTGTGAGCTTATCGGCCTTCTCCGCGGCACGTTTCTTACCAAAACGTAATCGACATCTCCAATGGTGGCCAAAGGGAAGGGGTGAACGCAGAGCGAGGTCGAAGATTATCCCAGCATATAAGAAAAATCAAGTTGAGGGGGAGGAAGCCACCAAGGGGATGTACCGGTCTACCAGCGGTCGGAGATACCCTTTGTCACGAGATGAGAGTTGCGCGAGTTCCACGTGGTAGGCATGTCATTGTCCCGGGCAAGGATATCGAGTTTAGGTCAATGTTAGGTGATTGATTGTGAACTAAGCTGAATAGGCCGTGTGAACGTATATACACTAAAATAAACTACAGTTCAACCAATTTGAGTTGATTGCCAATCATGTCTTGCAAACTAAGCAGACGAAGACCATTGATTGTATTGAAAAGTAAATTGCCCTGGAATTTTAATTGGAAATTTAATTATGGATTGAATTTGTGCACTCGGCACCCTTTTAGCCGTAACATCATCAGAACTTATCTAGTGCTAAATTAAATTTTGGTTAGCAAGGTCGCATATCCGTGCTAATATTCACTGTACCCTGGTGAGTTCGAAGAACGGGCCATGGGTAATGAATTTTAAGGTTAGAAAAGCTTGAATAGATTTAAGAAATTTCAGAATTAAACATGAGAATTTTAGCGACGTTGGGGAGTGAGTTAGGGGAAGCGTGCTCTTAATCAGCCATACCACGTCGAATTCGTGTAACAAGCCGTGGTACACATGTAGTAATTTTGGGGAAACTAAGTTATGACTATAAGTGACAATTTTTGTATAAAGTTTAAATTATAAAGACGAATAAATTTATAAAACATGGTTAAAAAGGGTTGGGAAAAGGTTTTAAAATTGGGAAAAGGAAAAGATGTGCAATGTTACGAACTAAAACGAAAAATTTTGAACGTAGCCATTCCCTCGACTGAGGCGAACTAGTGTAAACAAGTCTGCAGCATTTCAACAATTTAGCTTAAGATTTCTTATATGATTTTAAAAGGTGGTACCGCGTCCGTGTAGGCTAGTACACCCCTAAGCTTAGAGTTCATTAGAACATGTCCGAGAACACAGGTTCTGAATTTAATATTTAAAAATTTCATGCAAAATGTCACTACGGCGGCGAAGAGTTCGTGTAACAGTCCTGTAGCGCGTAGTGAATAGACTTTGAATAACTTTTAGCATAGATTTTGAAAACCAAAGTTGGAAAATTTGAACTAAGAAATTTTATCATGGGTGGTTAAACGAGAGTGGGGTTGAACTATATTAGCTCTGAAGGCATCCAAGCTCTGTCTCAGCTCGACAAGCGGCCAGAGTTGAGGCACAGACTGGAGCTATGAGGGACTTCCCATAAGATGGTTAGCTTGGGAGCACACAATGGAATTTTCCGTTACCTAGGACAACTATTTTCTACATAAAGTAAAGACCGGCGCTTTACCTTTAGAGATCGTAATATTAATGTCGAAAGATTGCATCAGAACGCTAAAGCTATAAATATTTACAGGCCGTCTGAAAATAAATACAGAATAGCACATTAAAATATTGAAGCTAACGGTCCGTTGAAACAGGAGCTTTCGCTAACAATTTAGCTAATATTGCCGAATAAATGCCAAGTGAGTAAGCGCTAGGAAGATAGCGTGGCCCTGCCACCTTAAATGTGTTGCAGAAGATAGCGCACGCGTTGGTGGCCTGCACCATCCGTCGACTGTAAGTAACATCTAGTAAACTACAAGTAACATAAAAAAAAACAAAACCATCAGCTCCTGCTGACCAGATAACACACACAGCCGTATAGTAGAAATTTTATTACCCGAGGTTAGCTGGAAAGTTTAAAGGTTATATAGTAATACCGTTGGAAAACAACAAAAGTTTACAGAGGAAAACTTAACAAAAACCCGGCATTATGCACCAGATATAACAACCATAACAAACTTCCCACATAGTGAGAACTTAGTGGTAACCAAGAGTTTCGCACTGCGTAGCCAACCTTTCCTATAACAATTTTTACAACTTTTTGAATTTTAAAGCATTTTTAGGACAATAAAGTGCGATCATGCATTATAGGATACATGTACCTTAAATCGTACTACCTGTAGAATTCGTGAGGTTCCTGACCCTGAAAAACTAAAGAATTTTAAGTGTTAGTGTTAGTGTGAAGGGACAAGTGACACAGGATTTTCCCTAAATAGAACGTGGGAATAGAACGTGGGTGTTGGCCCAAAACTGCCAAGCCCCCTAAGCGTAAAATTTCCCCGGCCTGTGCATTGGACAACCCCTAGGCGAGGCTTACGCGAAGACATAGTTCCGACAACCATGTCCCACCGTAGGGAATGCTTACAATGTCACAGCCTTCGCCGATAGAGCAGCCCATGTTATGACAGCCTGGGGTCCAACGGGTGGTAAAAAGGTGCCGGAAAAGGAGAAAGACCAATCCCACCCAGAGGTTCCCGTTTAGAAGATTGGGCTGCCCTTTTTCTTGTCTGCCATATACCCGGCTAGGTCTTACTTTGCCTAGCACACCCGCCACCTCGGCAGGGTCCAGAAATGCAGGCAACCTCCTGCAAAGTCACTTAAGGATTGTACGTGTTCAAATGTATGAAGTGGTTACCAGTGTATACCTAAAATTCCGAAAGTTCGCGTACAAGTGGGTAGGTATCATGTAACTTGGAACCCATATATATCCAAACCCTATCGGACATATTCGACGTTAGCGGAGAACAGGCCCTAAAAAGAAACACGAAGGAAACCAACCGTACGCAAAACCGCCTAGCAAGAACCCGTAAGATTAGGGGTCACGGTAAACATGCAGGTAAACTGGTTCCGCTGTATAAGTGCTACCGCATACATAGCTGTATATTACATCACTGCGTAAAACTAGAAAACCGAAACGCACAATACAATAATAAGATAAACGAAAAAACGGAAAAATCGTGAACACGTAATATTATACACTTCGTTGTCAACACACAATAATAACTACACAACAGGTACTCTGCCTTTAACTAACGATGTAGCTATCCCCACAACGCAGCAAAATGACAAAATTTATTTAATAATAATATATATATTTTAGTAATAATATATCCTAAATTTTAAGGGAATTTTTAAGAGTTTTAAGTTAGAAATAAACGTTATTTAGGGGTATCCGTGGGGGGGTTTAATTTATTTCCAGATGATAGTAATTCGGTAAAACCCCATTAGATAATGGTAGAAGTTTAGAACCCCGTTAGATGTAGTTAGAAAAAGTTAAATATCGAAATATTGGAATTGGGGCAAAATGATAAAAATTAGGAGTTTCTGAACTCAATAAAAATAGAATTATAGCGAGATAAGGGTGTTGCCTGTGTGGGGAAAGGTATTACCCAATCGGGCTGAGGGATAGTTTACCCCCACCAGGAGGAAATAATGATGAACCATGGACAAAAATGGTATTTGGGTAGAAATAATAAAATTTGTGAAATTATGGATTCCGAGTCATATTTTAGAGGTAATAGATCGATAGGGAGTAGGAAATGGAGAATAAAATATATAATTGGGACAATTTTCTTCCCTCGGAGATAAATATAGGAGTCACCCCTGTGGGAGAATGGATATCCCCCAAGGAAGGATAATGAAATTGGTATGGTTTTGGTGATTAGGTCAAAACCTATGAAATATTGTCTAGAAAGAGGGATAAATACAAGGTTGGACCTGCCCAAAAGTTGACACTTGACCCCTGAAATACATAGATATCTTGGTAAAATCCGTCTTGTAAAATAAAAATAATCATGACTATTCTAATTTGGATATTTAACAAACGAACAAAGAAACCAAAATCGTTTATTAACCATATACATACTAGTAACTGGTAAAGTCTGCGTAACGAGGTTTGCATCGGGCGTTAAGGCCTTCATAGCGAGCTCGAAACTTAGGCAATGGCTCACCAACTGTCAGTGTACTAGTTAACAAAAATATATGTACAACTAACGATATATTTACAAACACAGTTATACGTGTAAAGCAAAGGCTAATAAACTGGTTTACAGCCAGAAAGAGATTTCCTCTTTATATCTGGCTGACGAGATGGGAATGTAATTTATCGTTGAGGGCAAAGACGTTGCAAGGGAGTATATATCACTTTTATTTCTAAAGGTTTCTTTTGAATTGCACGAATTGGTTTAAATTAAGCATGTTCAACGTTTTTGTAATTTTATAGAGTCCTGTGCTTCGATTAATGGCTCACAACCAATAAAACTGGGTAACTTGTTCCATACATGAACTGTTCTTACTGCGGGACTATGTTTTAACGCGTTAGAGCGAGGCTTTGGTTTGAGCAGCGTTTTCCGATGGCCGTGCGTGTTTGTGTTAGCGGACGTTACAAATAAGTTTTCGCAGCAATTAATCTCATTGTTAAGACATTGAAATATTATGATTAGGTCGCGTTTCAAACGACGTAGCTTCAAAGGTGCTAATCGAAAACACGCCAATCTTTCACTATAAGACATTACCTGAACGCCCATTTTGGCCGCTATTCTACGTGTGAAATACCTCTGAACCTTTTCCAGCTTGTCAATTTACAGCAAATAGCACGGTGACCAGACTTGGCTACAGTATTCTATAATCGAGCGGACGTGTGACAAATAGGACGTCCGTATTGATTCCTGATCACTATTCAAAAAACAGTGAAATAACATATTAATTACTCGATAAGCTTTAGCGACAATGACATTATAGTGAGTTTCGTATTTTAGATCACTGCTTATCGTAACACCAAGTCACTAAATTCGGCAACAAGGAATTTCATATCCACCAATGTTGTAACGGAAATTAGGGTATTTTTGCTCAAAGCCCAAGTGCAAAATATTACATTTAGGGACAGAAATAGAGAGTTGCCACGTATCTGCCCAAGTTACTAAAGAGTTGAGCGCATTTTGAAGATATTTTATGGCGGTATTATCGGCGCTATTTGCAATATTTATATACAATTTACCGTCATTAGCAAACAATTTGCATTTTACGTGCTCAAAACAAAGATGAAGATCGTTAATATATACGGGAAACAAGAGGGGTCCGCGAATGCCACCTTGGGGTGCGCCAGAAGTTACTTTATGGGTTTTTGAAAAAGTGTTGTTCAGTTTTACTCTGAATGTTCTGTCATGAAGAAATGCTTTAATCCATTGAAATAGGGCTCCACCTACTCCTAGAATGCTTTTGGAGCAGCTTGGCGTGTGAGACGGTGTCAAAAGCTTTTACGAAATCTATGTACGCAGTACCAACAGATTTTCCGATGTCCAGAGCATTTGACCAATCATTTACTGCCTCAAGTAGCTGGGTTCAGGTTGAATTATTTGAGATAAATATATGTTGATTCAGACAAATAGTATTATTACTACACAAAAAATGTATAATAGATTCCATTATTTTACAAGAGTTAGAGAGCAATGATATTGGCCTGTAGTTCAATGCAATAGACGAGTCGCCTTTTTTCTATAGTTTAGTAGTAATAGTAGAAAGAAAAAAAACTGAAAGCTTAAATTTGAAAACATGAAACTAACGGTTATCACTTTTTGGATCGTGTCAAATTGACATAAAACATTACATTAACGTTGCATTACATTAAAATTACATTGCAATACATTAATATTACACTACGTTAACATTACATTACGTTGCATTAACACGTAAATATCGGCATATCATCAAATTAACAAGCTCTAACTCAGTCAAATCCCAATTAACAAGTCCCAACAATGGAATGACGTACAAACGAAGGGAGAGATTACCTCAATGGATATACCGGGCTACCACCGGCAGGGTTACCTTTACAAAAAGTTATGTGAGTTCATAAGGTAGACGTGGTTGTCCCTTAGGCAAAAGTAAAATGGCTATAGACCTGAAATTTTGACAATTCTGAACGAATTTTTGAAATTTATACGTAATAGTGTAGAGGAGATTTAAAATACTCTATGATTTTAGATTTGAAGTTACAAAATCAAACTTTAGGTTATGTTAGCAATGCCCGACGAGGCTTAGAATTAACCTTGTAAATGTAGCTTAGAAGTAACGTAGGCAAGTAAACAGTTTTATTGCGGTTATACCATTTAGTGAATTATAGCAGCATATTTTTTGAACTACATATGCATAAAAAGGCTGAGAGATTTTGGTTAATATCAGGACAAACCTTTGAGTAAACTTTAGTGTTGTGGTCTTCTTTTAGTGAACTGAAGTCTGCGTCAATAGTCTTCTGAGGGGCGAAGCAGATTTTGGTTAATATCAGGACAAACCTTTGAGTAAACTTTAGTGTTGTGGTCTTTTTTTAGTGAACTGAAGTCTGCGTCAATAGTCTTCTGAGGGGCGAAGCAGATTTTGGTTAATATCAGGACAAACCTTTGAGTAAACTTTAGTGTTGTGGTCTTTTTTTAGTGAACTGAAGTCTGCGTCAATAGTCTTCTGAGGGGCGAAGCAGATTTTGGTTAATATCAGGACAAACCTTTGAGTAAACTTTAGTGTTGTGGTCTTTTTTTAGTGAACTGAAGTCTGCGTCAATAGTCTTCTGAGGGGCGAAGCAGATTTTGGTTAATATCAGGACAAACCTTTGAGTAAACTTTAGTGTTGTGGTCTTTTTTTAGTGAACTGAAGTCTGCGTCAATAGTCTTCTGAGGGGCGAAGCAGATTTTGGTTAATATCAGGACAAACCTTTGAGTAAACTTTAGTGTTGTGGTCTTTTTTTAGTGAACTGAAGTCTGCGTCAATAGTCTTCTGAGGGGCGAAGCAGATTTTGGTTAATATCAGGACAAACCTTTGAGTAAACTTTAGTGTTGTGGTCTTTTTTAGTGAATTGAAGTCTGCGTCAATAGTCTTCTGAGGGGCGAAGCAGATTTTGGTTAATATCAGGACAAACCTTTGAGTAAACTTTAGTGTTGTGGTCTTTTTTAGTGAACTGAAGTCTGCGTCAATAGTCTTCTGAGGGGCGAAGCAGACAGACAGATTAGGAACAATAAAACAACATTTTTCTAAGCTTGTACTTTTTTACTATTATAAGTATAATATTTCTACTTCATTTTTGACAATTTTCCGTGATGGATTCTAGAATTTTTTGCACTGACTGGTTTGATGGTATCTTGGGAACAGTCCGCAACATCGCCCAACGTGAAAATTAGCCAAAATTTGGAACTGAAATCGCTAAACCTACTACACCACAATGTGGACTTTTTCTTAATTGGGATTAGCACATAGAAAATGCTTAATATATGAATCGTCGCCATATATCTACCATAATTATACTTAATAAATATCTACCTTAATTATAGTTAATTTTACTCATAATCATGCCTATTACAAACTTTTAGCAGAATTTGATGCTTAATATTAAGCTTTATTGGTGCTAATTAACATTTAAACCTGATTATGCTAAATAACTTAAGTAACAAAAATAAAGCTGAATTATGCTTAAATTTTAAGTTTTTAAACATAATTCTGCTTAGCATTAAGCTTAACTTATGATGTTAAACATTTTATGACCGTATTTAATATAATTATAGCTGAATAATTAACATAGTTATGCCTAAGAAGTAACATAAGTTCCTACTTAATATTAAACAAAGCTTGGACGGCAAGATATTTAGCAATTAGCTTAATATTGCTAAATATTGAGCATTTTGAGGGCACCTTTTCTCAATGTGGACCAGGTGCCTGAAGTGGATCAGCAGTTTATGCAATGTTTTACTATTAATATTATGGTAGGTGTCGAATGTCCGTCGGTTATGGGGGCTGGGGTACACCGGGAGGGTAATTTTTGAATTTTTCTGGAATTCAGATCTTTTCCAAATTTTACTAAAATTCTCTCTAATTTTTGACAATTTTGGCTAAATTTTTCCAAATTTTTGCCACTTTTTCCCATTATACCTCCAATTTTTGATAAAATTTTTTGGCGCGCCGCTGTGGCAGTGCGGAGGCCTCAGGGTGGGTTCAATTATTAAGGTACACTAATTTTTACGGCAGTTCGGAATTATCCGACCTAGGCGTTTAGTATATATAATGTATCTGAGTATAATTGTGCTGCCAGCCCAACGTTCTCAGCGCAGTATCTAGTACAAAAATTGAAAATTTGAAGTAATTTTTGCCAAATCCAAGTAGCTATTAAATCTCTTATCTGTATGTTAATCTAAGGATAGATATGGCTTGGACATCGCATGAAAAATAGGGGGAAGTCCTAAAATACTGTAGATGTAGATGTATGATATATTGCCGGGGCATACATGTTTTGAACATGGGCGAGTTCCGAAGTCCCAGGGGGGTAGCGAGTGCGAAGGAGTGAGGTCGTCATTGGGGAATCAAGCTGTCGGCGGGGGTTAATTTTTTTGGAATTCAAATTTTCAAAACTTTTTGGCACTCATTTTACCAATTTCCCCAAATTTTGGCCAGTTTCCCAACATTTTGCCAATTTCACCCAATTTTTGCTCATTTCTGCCCATTTTTTGCCCAGTTTTGTAAGAAGTTTCCGCGCGTCTTCAGCACGGGGAGGGAGATGTTGCGGGGTGAGAAGCCTCATAGAGATCAGGTCACCTCCCAGGGGTCGGCTACCGAAGTGGGTTCGAGCTTAAGGTAAAATAACGGGCCCACATTGCTCTAGGAGCATGTATTATTTTGAACTCAAAAAAGGGTTTGAGTTTTGGGAAAGCATCTCGTACACCAAGAATTTCATGTCGCAATATATTGTATATTGTGATATATTTTGTTTCAGGTAGAATCAGGTGTTCACTGGGTGGATCTTCTTGGAAAACCAACGTCGCTTGGTCAGTGCTACAATGCTACAACAGGAGAGTTTTTGCCAAATAGCAATGCTTGGCTGCAGAATAAGGTGAAGCTTGAATTTTGCTAATTTCCTAAATTGTCACAATGGTAGTTCTCTCTCATTTCTTGTGGAATTGATTCATTTTCTATTAGAGAGGTAAGCCCAATCGGGGAAAATATTCGATTTATCGTTACAGTCGAACAGAATCAACGACTCAAAGCACAATGTGTCAAATTTGGCGAAATGAAACCAGTCTTTTTCTGACTGTATATGGGCGTTTAGACTCAATACCTGAATCAGACAAGTATTAACTCAGACTAAGCCTAAATTCTTACTTAGCTTTCCATAATATATGTTGCCTACTGGGCTTTGCCTTGCATTCATGCAGAGTGCTCGTCTTAGTGTTACGAATTGTACCTCGGTACACAGCAGGGGAAGATATGCGTGTTACTCCTATAGCGGCAACCATGGTCACCACTGGGAGACACTGGTGGCCCATGAATCGTCCAGCTCATGGGTCTATAAAATACCAGCTATTGTCACGGGGGCAAGCAGTTAGCGAATGTGGGCCGTGGGTGCCTTATACCCTACACAACGAATTTTGTGAGTGACAAACCAGGCGAAAAATTCCCCAATCAGCTAGCGAAATGACAAAGATCCCACCTACGGCGCTGTATAATGGCTCATGGAATACAAGATTGATGGCACTTGTGGGACCTGAGATAAGAGGTTCTTCGCAGTATCTACCGCCTTTGTCACGGTGGCAAGCAGTTAGCGAATGTGGGCCGTGGGTGCCTTATACCCTACACAACTTACTTTGTGGGTGACAAACCACGCGAAGATATCCCCAATCATGAGCGAAATGACAAACATCCCACCTACGGCGCTGTATGGCTCATGGAATGCAAGATTGATGGCACTTGTGGGACCTGAGATGAGAGGTTCTGTGCAGTATCTACCACCTCTCATCGTAGAAGTCGGACGGGCCCTTAGTGGAATTGCTGGTGGGGTTGTGTAGAGCCGATGCCATTGGATCTGAACACCCGGTGGCCTTTTCAAATTCGCGAATCCAAACCCAACATGATTAGATCTCATACCAACTACAACGATGCTACCGCGTGCTGGGTAGACGACGCGATTTGTCTCTCACTCGAGGACAACGTGATCAATGGGCAAACAAGTTTGGAACGTCGTTTTTCTCTCGAGGGTGATGGGTCCGACAAGATAGAAAGCAAATACGTCCGACCAACAAAGAACAAGCTGCAAGTACCACGCTGGAATGTACGTACACTGTCAAGCTTGGCTAAGAGGAGCTTACTATTATCTATGTGATTCTGGCATTAGTATGCACCAGCGCTCAGAACAGAGTGATGTAGGGTTTGTACTATCTCACGAAGTCCGTCAATGTGTTTAGACTGGGAACCGGTAAGCTCTCGCTTAACGCAGATCTACTAACGTGACAAGCCAGTTGACATTTCCCAGATAGTGGCTCATGCTCCAACGAAAGATGATCAGGATGATTTGAAAGACAACTTTTGCGACAAACCGCTCGAAAAGTCAAACCAGTGTGCGTCAGGCGATGTGAAAATAGTATTAGGACACTATAATGCCAAGATCGGAAGCGAGAGTGCGGTTGGCAACTTCAAATTGGGACTCGCAATGATAGCGACAGCAGACTGGCATCATTCGCCGAAATCCGTTAGCTTTTTATGGTCAGCATAAACGTTAATACAAGCGAAGGCATATAATAGAGGCTTGACTTACCCCTAACGGGATGCATCGTAATCAGATCGACCACTCCGTAATATCCAGTAGAAAGAAGTGCGCTGTCATAAACTGTTGAGGCTGCTGGGGAATACGCTACAAACCAAGCACGATCTACTAGCTAACGTCAAAATCAATCTTGCAACCAACCAAAATCGATATCGCTGGCAGCCACAGATAGATGCTCAAAGCTTTCAATACTGTCAGTGAGCAACGACTTCCAAATTTAGTTTTCAGGCCAATAGTTTTCAGGTGTTACAAGAGGAACAGTTCAGTGATCTTGATAGCGCCTGGGAAAAAAATTACTAAGATCCCGTTGTTGGAGGCACAAAGAGTCGCAAATTCCGCTGCCAGGAAAAAGATGCGCTGGATGACTGACGACACGCTTGCCACTTCTTCTAAGTACAGAGCTGCCCAGTCGTCGTTCACAAATTCGATCCTGTGTCTGGATGCTTCCATGATTTCGGATAAAGAGGTTTACTGCAACACAATCGCTGTCGATCTGGCACGGCGTACGAAGCGTAGGTGACTATCGAAAATGTTACCAACTACTGAACCGCGCTTGTGGACGGTCAATTGCAGCCGGTGATATTATTAGGGATGCCGCAGGGTGAGTGTTAACCAGCCTTGATGAGCAGATGGACAGGTGGAGAGCACACTTCCAACAGTTACTTAATGCAGAGCCGCCAAGAAACCCAACCTCTCAGGACGAGCAGCCCACAGCTGGCTGTCGCGATGCCGAAGATCCCTTACGACCACCGTCGACCCGTGAAATTAAAAAGGCGGTGTAGTCACTGCGCAACGAGAGGGCCTCTGGACTTGATGGGATTCTCGTAGAGATGGTGAAGTGGCGACGTTATGATAGACGTATTACAACCACTGTCTGCGACAATATGGCACCAGAACAAACTTCCAGAAGCCTAGCGAACAGCTATTATAATCCAACTGTTCAACAAAATGGACCACACAAACTGCAAAAACTACCGGGTCATATCACTGTTCGAGCATTGGCTTCAAAGTGCTAGAAGCAGCAGTCATGAACGGTTTCTAGTCAGCACGCAACAGTCTGGCCAAAGAGTATCAGGCGAGCTTCAGGACAGGCATCAAATAGAGGCGCTGCGACTGCGTCCAGGTGTTCAGGCAACCAAATATCGTGACTTTCTTTTTTTAAAGCAGCATTTGACTCAGTGGACAGAACCACTCTTTACAACATTGTTGATCGCGACGGCATGCCCTGCCAACTAACTGACACAATAAAGCAGCTTTTACCCTTTGGTCCCAACTATTGGTAAAGCCTCCGCAGCATTGTATTGCTGAACCATTCATTTGTCACAGGCACGGCCGCAACACACTATTAGAAAGTTTTGGTGGGGGGCGAATTAGGAATATTGCGAGCGCCATAAGAGGTAAACCCTGTTTTTGCTGTTCTTTGGCTCAAAAGAGTCCCTCAACCCTTACCTTCCCCTCGCTTTTGTAGCGCAGCTTGTCACATGCATTTAAATGTTTGTGGCAAAATAATTTATGCGCGACTGTACGTCTATTTTACCACTCGCACGTCATTGACTGTAATATTCTGCACCGCTCTGCGCTCAATATTCCGGCAATCGTTCTGTCTATGGTCTGACAATATAATTGTTTTCTATTTTGCTTCAGATCACAACTCATACAAGCGTCGAAACCATCGGAGTAACAAAAGTTGATTTGTTGAAAAAGACAACATTCAGTCGACTAAGCGATTCGTTGTCCCTCGATGTCTCTGCAAAGCTGATCGTATTGGGTTTTATTAAGCCATCTTTGGGATCAGCCCATTTCGAAAAAATAACATCGCGCTCGATTAACACAGCCCAAGTTGTGTTGCATTACAAAGCCAAAACTCATATGAAGTAAGGCTTCTTGACGGCTAAGAGAAGACAATGTAGACACGAAAAGGAGCTTTCAGAACCAGGCAACGTCCAACTCTTATACATTAATCAGCAATATATAACCATCAAAAAATTACTTTAGCCTATATATCCTGGAAGTCCCTTCGGTCAGAACGCAATATATGGTCATGTTGGATCAAACCATCGTATTCAGTGTGCTTTATAACCTAATAGACAATTGTTTTACGGTGAAAACAATGCGATAATATACAAATTTAATAAGTATATATTTCCGGCATAAGGTCCCCTAACCTTATTCAGGGGTACAGCACCGCAGGTAATGGTCCCATAAAAAAGCGCTGTTCAGTAAAGCTGTAGATTTCGATAGGATGTTGGCTTTTTTGATGTGACGTCTGTGTAGAGAGTAACAGAAACGGTAAGTAAAATCGAAACATAAGAGTTTTAAAAAAATTTCAACATTTGAGATTTTGTATGAAATTACTGTGCTCGAATATCGAAATCTCCAAAGATAATGTTTGTGAAAATATAATGCTGGTTATATGATTTTAGTATTCTTAAAAATAATATGTTTAATACTAGACTCTATGAGGAGACAATTGGATTTCAACTGTTTAAGAAAGACTTTGCGACATGTTCTAACAATGTTTAACTTATAGTCGTTACAACAATGTTTGTATAACGTTGATGTGTTGATCGTTGAGATCGTCTGTCTTAAATTAAGCAATTTCAAAAGCAATTCATACTTGTATATTTCATAATTAACACAGCAGAATAGTTTATTTCTGGTTTCTTCTAAAATTAGAAACGCTGGTAGCCTGGACTTTGAGGTATTTGCGGTTCTACCTGATACGGAGCAGGTTCCCCCTGGCTCGGTTTCCGGTGCAAAATTGCGGACGTTACCTTGTTTAAATTACCTTGGTAAAATTGTTCTTTTAACCGTTGAAACACCAGTTCATACAAAAAGGACAACGTGTTTTTGTAAAATCCTATTGCGAAGCTAAATATTTGAGAAATCATGTAAAAATTGGGGCTCGTGTAATCTTATCAGCTGTCTGTACATAGTGAGCCCACGTATATATTTTTCAAACCCCGACCCCCTCCCCCGCCCTGCCCAACGGCATACTCACATTAAGAGGCCAGACGACGACTCCCCGCCCGAGACCCCAGCTACCCCTATTGGGTCGCTAACCTTGGCATGTATGGTTTGTGGTGCAGATACGCAGTATACATTATGTAAATACTGAAATTCAAAACAAATATCTAGGTCAAATTAGAATTGAAGCTCATATGTGCAATAGTTTAGATAATATTAAAAGTTTAGTAATTTTGATTTGGAAAGAATGTGATACAAATTGTTGTATATAAAGCATTTTTTCATAAATGAATATAAAAATCAGCTTTTACTTTATAATGTTTGCAGGAATTTACTATATATATATATATATATAGTAAGCGCCTTGGCCAGCGAATTCTCGACTTCGTGAAAATTAAACTTTAATGATACTTGAAACAAAAACGTAGCAAATTCACGAATAAATATTCTAACGCCTAGCTATGTAATAAATTTGCTAATATATATTAATCACCAGAAAATGTAATTCAGAATAGAATAGAACTTAGTTTGGACAATATATGTGGCAACCTTCAGCTTGCATATATTGGCGAAAAGTAGTAAAAAGCACGACCGAGGACTACATTTTTGTGGCGAAATAGTATAATGGGTTTTCTTCTTTTCTATAAAGCTTCTCATTTGCTGCGCATTTGGTACAGAAATTGCGCACATGTCTATAACTTTAGTGTATTAGGGACCCTTCGGTGGTTGAGAATATCATGTAATCCGTATAATTGTAATAACAACACATGCATGTTGTGCGACTATACCTTTTACTGCACGATACAGGCACCAAAATCTTTTATAGGTTACACATGTTTGTTACTATGGCCCATGTCACCTTTAGGTGCCGGACTTTATACCATTAGACAAAAGAACAGCTTTTGGAGCCTGGGATTCTGTGGCAGCAGCTCCCGACTTGGGCTTTTAATCTTGGCATAGGGTCCTTCCGCCCCTAAAAGACTATGGCCCATGTCACCTTTAGGGGCCGGACTTTATACCATTAGACAAAAGAACAGCTTTTGGAGCCTGGGATTCTGTGGCAGCAGCTCCCGACTTGGGCTTTTAATCTTGGCATAGGGTCCTTCCGCCCCTAAAAGACTATGGCCCATGTCACCTTTAGGTGCCGGACTTTATACCATTAGACAAAAGAACAGCTTTTGGAGCCTGGGATTCTGTGGCAGCAGCTCCCGACTTGGGCTTTTAATCTTGGCATAGGGTCCTTCCGCCCCTAAAAGACTATGGCCCATGTCACCTTTAGGGGCCGGACTTTATACCATTAGACAAAAGAACAGCTTTTGGAGCCTGGGATTCTGTGGCAGCAGCTCCCGACTTGGGCTTTTAATCTTAGCATAGGGTCCTTCCGCCCCTAAAAGACTATGGCCCATGTCACCTTTAGGGGCCGGACTTTATACCATTAGACAAAAGAACAGCTTTTGGAGCCTGGGATTCTGTGGCAGCAGCTCCCGACTTGGACTTTTAATCTTACCATAGGGTCCTTCCGCCCCTAAAAGACTATGGCCCATGTCACCTTTAGGGGCCGGACTTTATACCATTAGACAAAAGAACAGCTTTTGGAGCCTGGGATTCTGTGGCAGCAGCTCCCGACTTGGCTTTTAATCTTGGCATAGGGTCCTTCCGCCCCTAAAAGACTATGGCCCATGTCACCTTTAGGGGCCGGACTTTATACCATTAGACAAAAGAACAGCTTTTGGAGCCTGGGATTCTGTGGCAGCAGCTCCCAACTTGGGCTTTTAATCTTAGCATAGGGTCCTTCCGCCCCTAAAAGACTATGGCCCATGTCACCTTTAGGGGCCGGACTTTATACCATTAGACAAAAGAACAGCTTTTGGAGCCTGGGATTCTGTGGCAGCAGCTCCCGACTTGGGCTTTTAATCTTGGCATAGGGTCCTTCCGCCCCTAAAAGACTATGGCCCATGTCACCTTTAGGGGCCGGACTTTATACCATTAGACAAAAGAACAGCTTTTGGAGCCTGGGATTCTGTGGCAGCAGCTCCCAACTTGGGCTTTTAATCTTAGCATAGGGTCCTTCCGCCCCTAAAAGACTATGGCCCATGTCACCTTTAGGGGCCGGACTTTATACCATTAGACAAAAGAACAGCTTTTGGAGCCTGGGATTCTGTGGCAGCAGCTCCCGACTTGGGCTTTTAATCTTAGCATAGGGTCCTTCCGCCCCTAAAAGACTATGGCCCATGTCACCTTTAGGGGCCGGACTTTATACCATTAGACAAAAGAACAGCTTTTGGAGCCTGGGATTCTGTGGCAGCAGCTCCCGACTTGGGCTTTTAATCTTAGCATAGGGTCCTTCCGCCCCTAAAAGACTATGGCCCATGTCACCTTTAGGTGCCGGACTTTATACCATTAGACAAAAGAACAGCTTTTGGAGCCTGGGATTCTGTGGCAGCAGCTCCCGACTTGGGCTTTTAATCTTAGCATAGGGTCCTTCCGCCCCTAAAAGACTATGGCCCATGTCACCTTTAGGGGCCGGACTTTATACCATTAGACAAAAGAACAGCTTTTGGAGCCTGGGATTCTGTGGCAGCAGCTCCCGACTTGGGCTTTTGATCTTGGCATAGGGTCCTTCCGCCCCTAAAAGACTATGGCCCTTGTCACCTTTAGGGGCCGGACTTTATACCATTAGACAAAAGAACAGCTTTTGGAGCCTGGGATTCTGTGGCAGCAGCTCCCGACTTGGGCTTTTAATCTTAGCATAGGGTCCTTCCGCCCCTAAAAGACTATGGCCCATGTCACCTTTAGGTGCCGGACTTTATACCATTAGACAAAAGAACAGCTTTTGGAGCCTGGGATTCTGTGGCAGCAGCTCCCGACTTGGGCTTTTAATCTTAGCATAGGGTCATTCCGCCCCTAAAAGACTATGGCCCATGTCAGCTTTAGGGGCCGGACTTTATACCATTAGACAAAAGAACAGCTTTTGGAGCCTGGGATTCTGTGGCAGCAGCTCCCGACTTGGGCTTTTAATCTTAGCATAGGGTCCTTCCGCCCCTAAAAGACTATGGCCCATGTCACCTTTAGGGGCCGGACTTTATACCATTAGACAAAAGAACAGCTTTTGGAGCCTGGGATTCTGTGGCAGCAGCTCCCGACTTGGGCTTTTAATCTTAGCATAGGGTCCTTCCGCCCCTAAAAGACTATGGCCCATGTCACCTTTAGGGGCCGGACTTTATACCATTAGACAAAAGAACAGCTTTTGGAGCCTGGGATTCTGTGGCAGCAGCTCCCGACTTGGGCTTTTAATCTTAGCATAGGGTCCTTCCGCCCCTAAAAGACTATGGCCCATGTCACCTTTAGGGGCCGGACTTTATACCATTAGACAAAAGAACAGCTTTTGGAGCCTGGGATTCTGTGGCAGCAGCTCCCGACTTGGGCTTTTAATCTTAGCATAGGGTCCTTCCGCCCCTAAAAGACTATGGCCCATGTCACCTTTAGGTGCCGGGCTCTATACCATTAGACAAAAGAACAGCTTTTGGAGCCTGGGATTCTGTGGCAGCAGCTCCCGACTTGGGCTTTTAATCTTAGCACTAGGTCCTTCCCCCCCTAAAAGACTATGGCCCATGTCATCTTTAGGTGCCGGACTTTATACCATTAGACAAAAGAACAGCTTTTGGAGCCTGGGATTCTGTGGCAGCAGCTCCCGACTTGGGCTTTTAATCTTAGCGTAGGGTCCGTCCGCCCCTAAAAGACTATGGCCCATGTCACCTTTAGGGGCCGGACTTTATACCATTAGACAAAAGAACAGCTTTTGGAGCCTGGGATTCTGTGGCAGCAGCTCCCAACTTGGGCTTTTAATCTTAGCATAGGGTCCTTCCGCCCCTAAAAGACTATGGCCCATGTCACCTTTAGGGGCCGGACTTTATACCATTAGACAAAAGAACAGCTTTTGGAGCCTGGGATTCTGTGGCAGCAGCTCCCGACTTGGGCTTTTAATCTTAGCATAGGGTCCTTCCGCCCCTAAAAGACTATGGCCCATGTCACCTTTAGGGGCCGGACTTTATACCATTAGACAAAAGAACAGCTTTTGGAGCCTGGGATTCTGTGGCAGCAGCTCCCGACTTGGGCTTTTAATCTTAGCGTAGGGTCCGTCCGCCCCTAAAAGACTATGGCCCTTGTCACCTTTAGGGGCCGGACTTTATACCATTAGACAAAAGAACAGCTTTTGGAGCCTGGGATTCTGTGGCAGCAGCTCCCGACTTGGGCTTTTAATCTTAGCATAGGGTCCTTCCGCCCCTAAAAGACTATGGCCCATGTCACCTTTAGGGGCCGGACTTTATACCATTAGACAAAAGAACAGCTTTTGGAGCCTGGGATTCTGTGGCAGCAGCTCCCGACTTGGGCTTTTAATCTTAGCATAGGGTCCTTCCGCCCCTAAAAGACTATGGCCCATGTCACCTTTAGGTGCCGGACTTTATACCATTAGACAAAAGAACAGCTTTTGGAGCCTGGGATTCTGTGGCAGCAGCTCCCAACTTGGGCTTTTAATCTTAGCATAGGGTCCTTCCGCCCCTAAAAGACTATGGCCCTTGTCACCTTTAGGGGCCGGACTTTATACCATTAGACAAAAGAACAGCTTTTGGAGCCTGGGATTCTGTGGCAGCAGCTCCCGACTTGGGCTTTTAATCTTAGCATAGGGTCCTTCCGCCCCTAAAAGACTATGGCCCATGTCACCTTTAGGTGCCGGACTTTATACCATTAGACAAAAGAACAGCTTTTGGAGCCTGGGATTCTGTGGCAGCAGCTCCCGACTTGGGCTTTTAATCTTAGCATAGGGTCCTTCCGCCCCTAAAAGACTATGGCCCATGTCACCTTTAGGGGCCGGACTTTATACCATTAGACAAAAGAACAGCTTTTGGAGCCTGGGATTCTGTGGCAGCAGCTCCCGACTTGGGCTTTTAATCTTAGCATAGGGTCCTTCCGCCCCTAAAAGACTATGGCCCATGTCACCTTTAGGGGCCGGACTTTATACCATTAGACAAAAGAACAGCTTTTGGAGCCTGGGATTCTGTGGCAGCAGCTCCCAACTTGGGCTTTTAATCTTAGCATAGGGTCCTTCCGCCCCTAAAAGACTATGGCCCATGTCACCTTTAGGGGCCGGACTTTATACCATTAGACAAAAGAACAGCTTTTGGAGCCTGGGATTCTGTGGCAGCAGCTCCCGACTTGGGCTTTTAATCTTAGCATAGGGTCCTTCCGCCCCTAAAAGACTATGGCCCATGTCACCTTTAGGGGCCGGACTTTATACCATTAGACAAAAGAACAGCTTTTGGAGCCTGGGATTCTGTGGCAGCAGCTCCCAACTTGGGCTTTTAATCTTAGCATAGGGTCCTTCCGCCCCTAAAAGACTATGGCCCATGTCACCTTTAGGGGCCGGACTTTATACCATTAGACAAAAGAACAGCTTTTGGAGCCTGGGATTCTGTGGCAGCAGCTCCCGACTTGGGCTTTTAATCTTAGCATAGGGTCCTTCCGCCCCTAAAAGACTATGGCCCATGTCACCTTTAGGGGCCGGACTTTATACCATTAGACAAAAGAACAGCTTTTGGAGCCTGGGATTCTGTGGCAGCAGCTCCCGACTTGGGCTTTTAATCTTAGCGTAGGGTCCTTCCGCCCCTAAAAGACTATGGCCCATGTCACCTTTAGGGGCCGGACTTTATACCATTAGACAAAAGAACAGCTTTTGGAGCCTGGGATTCTGTGGCAGCAGCTCCCGACTTGGGCTTTTAATCTTAGCATAGGGTCCTTCCGCCCTAAAAGACTATGGCCCATGTCACCTTTAGGGGCCGGACTTTATACCATTAGACAAAAAGAACAGCTTTTGGAGCCTGGGATTCTGTGGCAGCAGCTCCCGACTTGGGCTTTTAATCTTAGCATAGGGTCCTTCCGCCCCTAAAAGACTATGGCCCAATGTCGGGGGGGACCTTTAGAAGGTGGCCGGACTTTATACCATTAGACAAAAGAACAGCTTTTTGGATCATGGGATTCTGTGGCAGCAGCTCCCGACTTGGGCTTTTAATCTTAGCATAGGGTCCTTCCGCCCCTAAAAGACTATGGCCCATCTCACCTTTAGGGGCCGGACTTTATACCATTAGACAAAAGAACAGCTTTTGGAGCCTGGGATTCTGTGGCAGCAGCTCCCGACTTGGGCTTTTAATCTTAGCATAGGGTCCTTCCGCCCCTAAAAGACTATGGCCCATGTCACCTTTAGGGCCGGACTTTATACCATTAGACAAAAGAACAGCTTTTGGAGCCTGGGATTCTGTGGCAGCAGCTCCCGACTTGGGCTTTTAATCTTAGCATAGGGTCCTTCCGCCCCTAAAAGACTATGGCCCATGTCACCTTTAGGGCCCGGACTTTATACCATTAGACAAAAGAACAGCTTTTGGAGCCTGGGATTCTGTGGCAGCAGCTCCCGACTTGGGCTTTTAATCTTAGCATAGGGTCCTTCCGCCCCTAAAAGACTATGGCCCATGTCACCTTTAGGGGCCGGACTTTATACCATTAGACAAAAGAACAGCTTTTGGAGCCTGGGATTCTGTGGCAGCAGCTCCCGACTTGGGCTTTTAATCTTAGCATAGGGTCCTTCCGCCCCTAAAAGACTATGGCCCATGTCACCTTTAGGGGCCGGACTTTATACCATTAGACAAAAGAACAGCTTTTGGAGCCTGGGATTCTGTGGCAGCAGCTCCCGACTTGGGCTTTTAATCTTAGCATAGGGTCCGTCCGCCCCTAAAAGACTATGGCCCATGTCACCTTTAGGCCCGGCGTGGCCGCCCCCGGGCTTCTCCCCTCCCCCCGCCTCTGGCCGGACTTTATACCATTAGACAAAAGAACAGCTTTTGGAGCCTGTTTGCTGTCTTGTGCTGCTTTTTTGGTTTTGGTGGATTCTGTGGCAGCAGCTCCCGACTTGGGCTTTTAATCTTAGCATAGGGTCCTTCCGCCCCTAAAAGACTATGGCCCATGTCACCTTTAGGTGCCGGACTTTATACCATTAGACAAAAGAACAGCTTTTGGAGCCTGGGATTCTGTGGCAGCAGCTCCCAACTTGGGCTTTTAATCTTAGCATAGGGTCCTTCCGCCCCTAAAAGACTATGGCCCATGTCACCTTTAGGGGCCGGACTTTATACCATTAGACAAAAGAACAGCTTTTGGAGCCTGGGATTCTGTGGCAGCAGCTCCCGACTTGGGCTTTTAATCTTAGCATAGGGTCCTTCCGCCCCTAAAAGACTATGGCCCATGTCACCTTTAGGGGCCGGACTTTATACCATTAGACAAAAGAACAGCTTTTGGAGCCTGGGATTCTGTGGCAGCAGCTCCCGACTTGGGCTTTTAATCTTAGCATAGGGTCCTTCCGCCCCTAAAAGACTATGGCCCATGTCACCTTTAGGGGCCGGACTTTATACCATTAGACAAAAGAACAGCTTTTGGAGCCTGGGATTCTGTGGCAGCAGCTCCCGACTTGGGCTTTTAATCTTAGCATAGGGTCCTTCCGCCCCTAAAAGACTATGGCCCATGTCACCTTTAGGGGCCGGACTTTATACCATTAGACAAAAGAACAGCTTTTGGAGCCTGGGATTCTGTGGCAGCAGCTCCCAACTTGGGCTTTTAATCTTAGCATAGGGTCCTTCCGCCCCTAAAAGACTATGGCCCATGTCGCCTTTAGGGGCCGGACTTTATACCATTAGACAAAAGAACAGCTTTTGGAGCCTGGGATTCTGTGGCAGCAGCTCCCGACTTGGGCTTTTAATCTTAGCATAGGGTCCTTCCGCCCCTAAAAGACTATGGCCCATGTCACCTTTAGGGGCCGGACTTTATACCATTAGACAAAAGAACAGCTTTTGGAGCCTGGGATTCTGTGGCAGCAGCTCCCGACTTGGGCTTTTAATCTTAGCATAGGGTCCTTCCGCCCCTAAAAGACTATGGCCCATGTCACCTTTAGGGGCCGGACTTTATACCATTAGACAAAAGAACAGCTTTTGGAGCCTGGGATTCTGTGGCAGCAGCTCCCGACTGGGCTTTTAATCTTAGCAGTAGGGTCCTTCCGCCCCTAAAAGACTATGGCCCATGTCACTTTAGGGCCGGACTTTATACCATAGACAGACAAAGAAACAGCTTTTGGAGCCTGGGATTCTGTGGCGGCTAAACGCTGGGATCTGGCGAGATTCGACTTGGGCTTTCAAATCTAAGTCCTGTCCCCCCTAAAAGATACAGTTCTATGGCCAAAGGCTCACCTTTCAGGGCGGGACTTTATACCATTAGACAAAAGAACAGCTTTTGGAGCCTGGGATTCTGTGGCAGCAGCTCCCGACTTGGGCTTTTAATCTTCATCATCACTCCTTCCGCCTAAAAGAGCTACTGGCCCATGTCACCTTCTAGGGGCCGGTACTTTATATTACAATTAGACTTTTGGAGCCTTGGGATTCTGTGATTTGCAGCAGCTCCGTCTCTTTTTGGCTCTGGCTTTTAATCTCAGCATAGGGTCCTTCGCCCCTAAAAGACTATGGCCCATGTCACCTTCAGGGCCGGGCTTTATACCATTAGACAAAAGAACAGCTTTTGGAGCCTGGGATTCTGTGGCAGCAGCTCCCGACTTGGGCTTTTAAT
>JASANE010009778.1:0-12407 GCA_030248225.1 Trileptium ribeirensis | reverse complement strand
TGCTTAATGTAATTACACTTAGACAAAAGGGAATTATACAGTAATTTTTTTACAGGAAATGTATATAATATATACCTAAAATTGCATATTAAATTTATAGCATATATTAATAGTAGGCATCATGTTGAATTTCCGCGCACAAAATTAAATCATAATTTGAAGAACAGTAAAAATTTAGGTATCAGCATAGACAAAGCCGAATCTTGGACATCGCGTTTTAAGAAGTTGTAACTTGGTGTTCATAAAGATAACTATGAATCGCAACCAACTAGCGGCTTTACAATACAGGTTTCACAGAATAGTGCGTGCAAAAAGTGGGCAGCTAATATCTCTAATGATTGGTTATATGATATTTTCGTATCTTGGAAACGGCTTCTAGCGATTTTTGTGTAGTGACTGCTTGTTTGATATTTAAATCCCTAACAGCTAGCTGTAAGATACTGTAGTCTTATATAAGTTGCAAATAAGTACAAAAATCTCTAACAGCTGGCTGTTAGAGACTAAAATCTCTTCCAGCTAGCCATAACAGATTATTGTCTCTGTGGCTCCTGAAATTCCAATTCATAGCTATAAGAGACTTTCGTATTTTATAGCTGGCTGTAAGAGACAAAAGTTTGTAACAGCTAGTCATTAGAGACAATAATCTGTTACGGCTATCTGCAAGACATTTTT
Source organism: Trileptium ribeirensis (assembly GCA_030248225.1). Classification (NCBI taxonomy): domain Eukaryota; kingdom Metazoa; phylum Nematoda; class Enoplea; order Enoplida; family Thoracostomopsidae; genus Trileptium; species Trileptium ribeirensis. The sequence continues at coordinate 11,735 of JASANE010009778.1, read as the reverse complement.
GTCTCTAACAGATAGATGTTAGAGATTTTAGTTTCTTGCAACCGGCTGCTAAAGACAAATCTGCCCACTTTTTGCACTCATCATTCTGTGCACCTGCACAACTATTATTCTGGCAAAAATAAATTGGTAGATTTACGAACAGATGAAACTCGTTAATGAACAGTGTCGTTACTTCTGGAAACGTAACCAATGAAATTAAACATCAAATATGTGTATAATAGTGCAGTGATTCCAACTACCGTTTTTCTAGGACACAAAATTACAACAACATTATAGAAAGGAAGGATAATCCATAATAGTTATTTGTAGCAAACCTATAGTGCTATAGTTGTGAATTTTGCTAGTTTTGGCTATACCCAAGCTAAATGTGTGATGTTAACGGCCCAAGCGCATTTCTCTCATTTGTTTTCTTTGTGACGGTTAATTTCCACGGGTGTTTTGTTACATGGAGAGGTTCCAGGATTTACTATTCAGTTTATTTTTTTAGTTTCTGTTCTTGTTCATTTTGGTTCAAAAACCAAAAGTAGCTGGAATTTTGCCGACCGAGGTGTCTCTGTATGTAAGAAAAGCATCAATACTGCCTATCACATGCACAAATATTAGGCACAAAAATTTATTGCAAGAATTATTTTCTCGGAAAAATCAGTAATCATTGGTGAACGCCCGCAATCTGCCCCGTTAAAATTTAACTGACACCCGATTTACAATCCAAACTTGAATCACTGAGAACAAATATGGCAACAATTTCGCTACCGGAATAACGATTTCCACATCATCTAGGCCCTCCATTTTATGATTTTGCGTTATCTAACAATTCTTGTTTGGCCGCATAATTCACTTTATCATAGTAAGATTATTATAATAGTTATATATTATAATAGTATGATGATTTGCTTGGAATATATACTGTTATTTGGCCTCCAAACTCTAAGTTTACCTACGCAAAACTCATCCTTGCCTTTTATTCAGTATGTGTTATTTATTTCGCCACATTAAGTTTTTCTTAACAATCGAAAATGTCTATGACGATAATCTCAATTAGGCAAAAAACTATGTTTCTGGTACTCCTTGGTTTTGCAGTATTTTCGAACCCAAATTGATGTAAGAACAGAGTTTTTTCAAATTGAGTAAAGTTAACAAACTTATAAGCCTCAAACCAGATATAATGACTTGTGTACTGGCAAAACTCATGGCCCAAATCTATATTTTCGACCGCACATCGTGTTTTTTGTTTTATTATGTGTGATACAGCGCAGGGCAATCCTTCCATTAAATAAACGTAATCGAAACTCTATGTCTATGAGGAGATTTTGGCACCATATAAATCTTAAACATTGTTCAACATTACCAACAGATACGCTTATATAATATCGTATAGGTTAAGGCTGTAATGTTGTTCGTAATTTTCATTTTGTGCTTTCCTATAGTCAAGGCTTACGTCAAGCATACGACCTACACTCCCGCAATACAATGAAAAGGAGGGCATACATTAACCTAATCTTTTGGTTCAGAGAGTGGTTCGCTATTAACGCTGTTGTACAAGCAAGTTTGCCTTGTTGTTAAACGCAACGATAATTAACAACAGTAGAGCTCTGAAAATTATGAAAATTGCGCTGGGTTCTGGAATTTAAAAATCGTTCAATCTACAGATGATGTTCGATGTTCTGTTTTCGCCTCATATATTGCTAGCTAGAAATTGATTTGCCATCTGCCCAAACTTTGGTACTTTTGGTTTCAGGCTGCAGACCATGAGCATATCTAGTACTTACTTAATAACTCTACATAAAATTTAGTTGTAGCTGCATTCTGTAAAATAACATTCAAACAATGTTCACTAAAATACAAGTAAGAAAATTTTAGCACTGGATTCGAAAGAATATTATGCTTAATATTAAAGAAATTTTTTAAATTGGAAAATTATTCCTTTTTACATAGGAAGTTATCCCTTCTCTGCGACTACTAAAAATATGAAAAATATTTCCTAAAAATTAGCACTGAACATTGAGTATGTAATAATTTCCTTACAATGCGGGTAATTTTTACTTTAAGTCTTTATGCGGAAATATTTCCTTATTATAATTATATGAATAATTTCCTAACTATATTTTCAAGAAAAAATTTCTTACATATTCGCTAAAAATTTGTGTGATGATTTGGTACAATTATTGTGTGATGTTATTTCGCTACAGTTAGTATGGAAATTAACACAAATACGGACAGTTATATGGCTAACAAATCCAACATCAATTGTGTACAATTTGTACAGTAATGCATGATTGTGTCAACATAAGTTATAAGAAATTGACGATAATAAATGTATGACACATTGTACATAATTTATATAAATTGTAACACAGAATATGTATGAATATTTGCATATGCTTTGTATCAATTTACGCACAAGAATTGTATAATTTGTTGCAGATTGTAGTGATCCTACAAATAGTCATCAACGCTAGCGAAACTTCAATTCGCTAGTTAGAATATGATCACAATATACTAACCGTTTCAACCGGGTCCATGGTGTAGTGGTTAGCACGTCTGCTGCGCAAATTATACACAACAACGTATGATTATTTGCACATAATTTGTATAAAATTTCAGATAATAAATGTATGATTTATCATACATAAATTGATGCTGTATGACGTACACATATTATAAAACTGAAAATTTGTGCAAAAATTCCCATTACGTATTGTATGTATTTTTTTCGTGGAAATATTTGTGAAAATTCATGCATTAAATATATTATATTTAATACAAGAATATATACAAATTCATACACTAGGTTTTGAATTTCATATAAATAAATAAAAAAAACAATTTATATACTATTTTTCATACAAATGTACATTCAAATTCATACATTATACATATGACGTTTCACATAATATATACTCGAATTGATGCAATACATGCATTATATTTGATTCAAATATGTGCGATGATTCATACTTTATGAAATATTCCATACTATAAAGTGATAGATTTCAGCCAAATACAATTGTATTTTTTATACGAACGAATCTGAAATTTCAGACAAAAGAGAAAACCGCTGTATCGAAATTCATAAAACATTGTTTTGATATTCATACACTACATATGTATGAACTGTCGCGCTTAAAATGTGCATATAAACCAGACCACACAAATAACGCATGCATAAACAGTACACGTATATGTATGACATATAATCCTAATTTTTAAGAGGCTATGAAAGCAGTGTTTCCCTTTATTCTAATTGGAAATAATTTTCTAACTATATATATATTGTTGCAATACAAATCAAACCAAAATTGTGAAGCCAAGTATTAAAACCTCTTCAGATAAAGTTTCCAAGGTTGATTTGATCAAAGGTTCTATTAGATTTCCTTAACTCACTAGCGTTTATATTTTTCCAAAACTATGAGGCAAATCTGTTATTGGGTAACTGAATAAAACTCTGTATTAACATGAACCGACCTATAAAATTTAACTATTAAAGCTGTTCATCTGTTATGAGTTCCTTGTCTTTGTGCATCAGTAAAAGAACTTTTTTGCACGTCGTCCGTATAGCATCATTCAAATTTGCATTGTTGGATAAGGGTCCAACAAAGAATCGATGCTTCAGAACTGGTTTACAAGAAATTGTTTGGATTCACTGGTTTACATTAGTGTAGATATGAAGGCACACCCGTGGCCTATCGCTGCGATAAAAATGCTTATAATTGCAAATCTTTACGCCCCTACGCCTACTCCTCCTCGTGTACGGCTGTAGACGAGGAAGACGCGTGGCGCGTTTAAGCATTTACTAGCTTACCTCGTAATTCATGATACGACCATGTTTTCTAGTGTATTTTCTAGAGTTACATTTATAGTAAAACTTTGATAATCATTATATCTCATCCTAGCCAACCATTTTCAACATCAGTGTAAATATAAGTGGTTAATATAGCAAACCTGATCGGTTATAATATCTTTTATTGCAAGACCACATGGTTCATCGCTGGGCGATGCCAGCGCGAAAGTGTTAAAATGTACTGAATTGAGAGTCAGTTTAACGTTTTGCGATACTAAAACTTTAAATAAAATGTATAATTCAATCTTTCATTACACGTACTCGAATGGCTCGTACTGCAACAATGCATTAGTCGTTACTATGGCCTGGCAATATAGCGACATGCCCTTTGGGCAGTAGCCATCGTTCATGGCGGTGGCGGATCTGCGAAAGATACAACATAACATTGAATCCAGGCACGAGTATGTTTCAATGATGGCATGATGAAAATAGATATTTTCATGGATATTTCTGTGGAAATGGAAAGAAACTGTAAATGATTGAAATTTTCGTGGAAATTTTCATTTTGATATTAGAATTACTGTTGTCACATAAAAACTCGATATTTTGTACCCGTTTGCAGCGTTCGACGCCTTTTGTTGACTTTTGCAAAATAATTATTTGTCACTGTCGGTATTAATTGTGGTGATATGGACATATAATTATTACTTCTTCAGCCGTCAAGTGAATATTATTTGTAACCCTACCAATTTTCTTGCAATTTTTTTACCTAGTTTGGAACACTTGTAACTGGTTGGTGTAAACTAACTACATAATGTGAAACGGATTACCTGGAAATAACTCAGAGTCTGCCAGCATAAAAAGGCAAGAGGGTGATTTCGTTCTTGTTGTATAAATCTGCAAAAGATTAGTTTGTATCATACAGCATAAATCAGGTAAGAATAGATTATAGTATGAATACGAATGGTCAAGAGATATTTGTCCTCCTGCATAAATCGAAGCTTAGTTTGTATCTTACAGTATAAATTAGCAATACCTTCGTTTGTATATTGCAGCATAAATTGGCAAAAGACTGGTTTGCATTATATAGTGTAAATAAGGTTATAAAAATGGGTTTCTACCTTGCAGTGCAAATCAGCAAGAAATTGCTACGTATCTTGCAGTATAAATCGTAAAGAGATGATGGTTGGTAGCAAACAACTGTTAATGATCAAACGACAAGTAGAATCTTGACCAGAATACGTATCGCTAGAGATACGTTTTTGCCTTTCACCCCGATTTCTTACTAAAAGCTACAGTCACGTTTGCATGTAGCACAAGAAGCCAAGACTTGTGGCTGGATGTAACCGTGGCTATTGGGCTTTGCCTTACAGCGATTAGGAACCCCAACGATAATTCTATGGGCTTTCGGTTATATGCTCTACAGTGCAGTAGGATTGTGGGGGAGGAAGGGCTCGGCCCTCAAGTAGCGCCCCTGCAGCGTGGACCAACAAACACAGAAACCTGAAATTTAAACACAATTAACGATAATTATTTGGTATTATATTCTCTCCAAAATTTCGTAATGTACAAAATTTACGTAACAATTTCCGCTGTGACTTCCACGAAATTGTCATGGAAACGGAAACATAAAAATTGTTTCAGTGCGTTTTTGTGCTATGCCTATGAGTTGGATTTTGCTTATTAAAAGCGAAAGCTTCCCGTACATTCCGATAGTTAAATGGTATAGGCCGGAGAGCTGTTGTTGCTTGGTTGCCGGGCAAAAATGTAAAACAACTTTAAATTCCTATTGACATGAATTCAAATCAAACAGATACCTAGTCATAAAGGTAACCAGAAAATTAAAACTGTGGGTGCACCAAGGCATTATGGAGGGGTACAAAATCCGAACTGGATTGGGACCAAGCCTTTTAGAACGGGCAAAAGCTTGGCTGTAAATTCGAACGGGGGCACCGAGCCGAACTGGAGGGGGAGGGGCGGCGCACGGCCCCCGTGGCTCCCTCTTGGCGATGCCACTGGCTTGCAGCGTTTGAGATTCCTCGCTCACACTGTAGTCGCTGAATAAAACTTATTTATTATTAAGATGCACTGCTTTGCATTTCATCAGTTTATTTTTTGAATAGTACTGTGGTCTTCGATAAAAAGGTCTTCGACCGAGATAAGATTGATGTTCATCATGTGGTGTTTGACGTTATTCTGCTAAATAATGATAAATTTTGTTTCTCATTCAGGGGCATAGCTTGCCCGTGCCCCACACTCCCATAGTGCTGCGCTGTGACCCGTGTGGGAGGCCCTATGACAGAAAAGTGAAGATCACATTTATGTGTGAGAGGTACGTTGAACTTCTGCCTCACATTTAGTGCTACTATGTGATGCAGTTTCTTGCGTGCTTTCGTTGCAACCTGTATTGTTGGCAGGCAAATTGAACCGTTTTTATAAGCATCATCACAACTTTTAAAACTAAATATAATTGCAGGATGTGATTCTTACGTTAATCGAATGACAGTCAATAATTGGTCTGCTCTAAGTTTATTAACACAGCGTTGAAAATAAAAGTGTTAGTGATTAGCGTAAGAACGTATGTTTGTTTTATTTTAAATCAGGCTTAACCGAAACAAAATATATACTACATTTTGTGAATCCATAATCAAACGGTGGGTAATTATTATTCAAGTTACAAATTCAAATATTCGCACGTATATACTTAGCAACATGTTTTTGCGTTACGTATTTTGTACACACCTTGATCTTCCTTAGAATATTGTATTTTGTTATAAAAATGATTTTTCTGCTATATGATACCGTTTACAAGTGACGCCGAGTATCTAATAGTACTACAAATACTTTTTATTTAATGCTCGATGTATGACAATCAGGCACGTACAACAACTTTGTACCAAAACAAGTCACAGAAATCAATCATGGCTCGTATACTTTGCTGTTTTAGGCATTCTTCTTGCATGATTATCAAATACATTACAAAGGGGTTACTAACTGCTGCTGCTGTTCAACTTGATATTTCTGATAACTGCAAATTATTGGTTATTGGAGAGAAATGTAATTTTGTGAAAACGAAATGATAGTAACGATGTCGGGCAAAGCAGTTTTTTTGTATAAAATTGTACAACCGTGTGTTGTACTGGTATTGATGTTTATTTCATCCAAGTACTAGGAACATGGGGCAGGAGGGCGCAGCTGCCTCCAAAAACCAAGCTAGGAAGAGCACATCTTTCGTTTTACCCCTCCCACATTTTTACTATTTTTGTCAATTTACTTAAATTTTTCCGCGCGCCTTAGGTGCGCGTTTGTTGGCATATGGGTTGACAAGGGGTCCGAGCTTCAGGAGTAGCTCCCTTACTTTCTATGGACACCTATTTCTCAAGTGTGTTTTATCTTATTTTGCAGCCAGATGTAATTTATCATAGCTTGCCCCCCCCAGACTCAAAATCTTTCGCGGGTACATTGCCTTGCTTACGGATATATTTTAATCACAAATACTTCCATGTACGATGTCATCGTCAATCAGATCACTGATTGGAATCACGCTTCGCTTTCTTTCGTTTGGTAATGTCAGGTTTGTCTATTTTATCATCAATCCGGGTTTCTTATTTCTGGGCTTTGCTAAAAATTCTTTTGTCATTTTTGGATTGCAGCAGAATATAGCGTAATACATTGTGGGCAGTAAAATGTGTTCCAACAACATTAAACTTTCTCAATAACCATAGGTTACCGCAATTCTCGCGTAGACAGTAAAAGCACTATCGAATTTGAACATGCTCGTATATCTGAATAAAAAAACTGCAGCTCAATTGTAATCCGTGTCGGCTTAGTGTTTCATACATATATTGTTTGTGTCCATGGCGATTTTACGGCAAATGAACACGTGCGGCGTAGCTAAAAGCGAACTGAGTGCCTCATTTACGGTAGATGCACAGCAGATTATTACAGTCGATAATGCTTCTGTTACAGTATATACACAGACGGGCATACCAGATTAGGGGGTGGCATGGGGCGGGCCCCCTCCCCGTACAGCATCTGTGCCCCATGAAATTCAGCAGAAAGGCGAATTTCACGGTTATGTGTGAATGCTGCGTCTAAGCTGTTGCCCCTAGTAGATTCCGTGCTCCTCCGTGTAAAAGTTTCTAGCTATTCCCGTGGATACACAGCGTCTGCCATACATCAAGCGTGATTCTTTGCTTAATCTTGCGTCGTTATATATAATATACGCTGAGCGCTGGTGTGCATCTTAGCGTTGTAACATTCAGCTGTCACATTACGTTTGCTTATATAAGCAACCATCATAAAATCGCAGTGACGTATTAATGTCTTGTCAAACCATGCACCTATAGTACACCGTGCGGTGTCGGTTTGTGAGAGAGATAAAGCAAAAACGATATACTAATTATGACCAGTGTCATGTTGACGCTGCTGGTCTCTATATGGATACTAAAATTAACAGCTTAGAGTGATGTGTTCGCGTACGGCAGCCCAACGACTTAGTGTTAGGCTTAAGCACAAGGCTAATATACGAACCTTAGCTTAGGTTGAGGTTTATGCTTAGCACGCATAGCATACAGATTAAACATTATATCGGCCCCTATTGTGTTTAAATTTTACTCATTACAGAAAGTGTTTTTATCCCTCCGAAATTATCATTTATGGAACCGACATCATGTTTAGATGTTGGTTTGATTTGATTTATTGAATTTTGTTGTCTGGCGAACTCTGTAATATGTGAATCCCATGATTTTATTGTAAAGAGTATATGAATATAAAATTTTTTTATGACGTAAGTTTCCTTGGGTCTTACAATAATACAATTTGTAAATCAAAAATAAAATGCTTTTAGCAAAATTGAATTAATAGAACATTCGGGAATCAATGTCAATTTACGACAGAGAACACGCTATTAAAATGAATGACGTATTATTTTGTGTTAAGTTCTAGTGATTTTAGTTCCTACCATCAACTCCGACAATAATTATTGCTATAATACTGTAGTTGTTATGCATCGTTGCTAAGGAAACTTGTGATTTTGCTATATCAAAAATCTAATGCGGCAAAACTAAAATAGAAACGTGTTTTTAGTTTTTCAAAGAATTTTCTCGATGTTTTATGACATTATGGCTTTAATTATTTACTTGATTCGACGTCAGATATATATCTTATAATGATCAATATGCTTTTATCATCTCTGACCAGTAGTAGAACCATATCGATATCAAGTGTTCTGACATCTTCTTATTTTTTGGAAGTTGTGTTAGAATCTATAGCTACAGCTATGACTCGGATCGCTGGAGTTGAAAATAAAATAAAAAATATGCAATAGTTATATATTACATAAGTGTTGAGAGTAAACTGCAAAAAATGTATGGAATTATTATTAACGGTACACGATTTATGATCGTTACACATTTTGGACGACCAATATGGCAAAGAGTGAAAGAGATTGTCAAAATTCAAAACGCGGATTTTAGTATGCACGAACGCTATTCGGAACGCATCGTGCCTGCTATATTGGCGGCTGCAACTGAAATCACTGGGCTTTCATTTCATGACATCGGTGTTTTGGTTGGTAAATATTTTGTTCATTTTATGGCTCAGCATAAATACGATACACTGCTACGGGTTCAAGGGAGGCGCTTTTCGGACTTTGTTAAAAGCCTTGACAATTTGCACGAATATTTCCGATTCAGCTATCCAAAAATAAAAGCTCCGTCGTTCTATTGTGAGCGTGAAGATTCGAAAGGAATCGTTCTGCACTATCGCTCTCGAAGGCCAGGATATTTAAGCTACGTCGTTGGAATGCTAACCGAGATTGCAACATTGTTTTACGAACTAAATATTCGCTTCGATGTTCTAAGCAAACAAGAACGTCGTGGAATATTATACTGTGTTCTACATATACGTTTTAAAAATTCTAGCTACAGGGACGAAAAAAACGTAAGACTTCAAATTCAGGCTCAAAATGAATTCGTACCCGTCGACACTGTCACTTTTCTACGAATGTTTCCATTCTACGTTGTTTTCAATAAAAATATGACTATACAACTCACCGGAAAAGCGCTGTCAAAGCTAATGCCTGATCTTGTTGGTCGGCAAATTGATCATGAATTTGAATTGTTTCGGCCTGTCATTCAGTTTACATTTGAAGGGGTAAGCATTGTGAGCATATTGTGTTCTTGTTGCTTCAAAAACAAGAGTTGAAACAGAATTATTTAACAAGTAACTACTATAAATGTTGCAAATCTTTAGTTATTACGTGTTGAAAGAAATGACTAATTTTAAAATCATTCTTGAACTACAGCTTGTAGTAAATACCGGGTTTGCTATGGTTAAGTTTATGGTAATATTACTAGAATGTAAAACATACTATCATGACTTCATGAGGGCCTCCGGAAGAGGTTATTCCGGCCTCTGCGATCAAAGGCACAAGGCGATTCATACCGGCCATACGCCCTTGGTTCGTTTCTTATATAACCCCAGTGTTACGGGTCACCTATTCATATACGGAAATGAATATCGACCCCATCACTGATGTCTCTTTACCCTTTCGAAAGCGTGGAAGACGGTAGGATTAAGAAAAAGCTTTTGCTTCGTAGAATTACCATTAGGGCGGTGCCTTGAAATTATCCAATCCGAAATGAATCGGCCAATGCACGACTTGTTTACATGGACATGTCTAAGAGTATTGCTCTTTTAAACAAGCCAACATGAACTCCTGATACTGTTTACTAAAGCAAAAGCTCGGGTGATATGTTGTGTTCGGTGTACTGCGAGCAGAACTGCTAACGAATAAGCAAATTATTCGTCGCTTTTCAATGTTATAAAGGTCTATGTTTAAAATATCGTTTAACTCTCAGTGTTATTCCTATACACCCTAAACGAATTCTAGTTATGTTGTTGTTGTTGGGCCTAACCTCATTGGTAGTTATTCCACCAAGATGATTTTGTGTATTAAATAACTCATAAAACCCTTTGGAGATTCGATAAAGCCCAACGTTTGTAGTTTATTGATGGAAGTAGATCAAAATAGAGTACATAACCTAAAAGCCATTAGCAAAGTTATATTACTGAGTGCCATGCTATACGTGAGCGAAGGTGCTTCGGCTTCCGGGGATGGGCAGGTCCGTGTGTGGGGGAGGGAGTGGTGAATTTTCCGAAATTCGAAATTTTCGTTAAATTAATTTGCTAGAAATTTTGCCCTTTCCTAATTTTACTAACTTCCTCCTCTTTTTTCCAAAAATTTTGCCCATTTTGGCGCAATTTATGATAATTTTTTAACAAAATTCTTTCAGCATTTGTCAAATTTCTCAAAATTTTACGCGCGAGGGGGCATGCCGTATGTCTTCAGCCCTGGTGTGGGAGTGTAATGGTGGTTTGTAAACGTCGGGTCAGAAACTTATGCATGAGTAAACTTAAAATACGCCACTTACCATGCTCTTTCGTCAAAGGGAAATGCGATTCCATTGGTCACTGAACACATATTTCATTTTTGTATAAAATAACAGAAATTAGTCCGTTTCATATTTCATACATTATAATTTTAAAATGTGTGCTACTACATTGGTGATAAAGTACAGGGGCGAATTGCATTGGCTATTGGCGTTACGGAATAGAAAAAATACGAAGTTGAAATCCGAGTTTTGTTCTCTAACAACGTTTTGTCCATGGTGTCAAAAGAAGACGGTTCGCGGCGCATTTTTAGTTTACTTTTGTATTAATAGATAACTTCCGTTTACCCTCTCTATGCACTGCGCTTCGCTTATACGAAATTTTCGAAATACACACTTCGGCCTACGACCCATGGTGATCAAGCACTACTTACGCGGCTAATTTAGGCCTTTGATAACTATATTGGAAAAGCTTAACAGGTGGTGTCATCCGATAACATGGTTGTACATCTAATTAGATGATTGTACACATAGCTGTGTAGCGATCTGTTACCTGTTAC
>JASANE010009777.1:0-46762 GCA_030248225.1 Trileptium ribeirensis | reverse complement strand
TGTTCGTTTAGTCTGTTCAACGACGTTGCACGTGCTGTTTTAGTGGCTCGCTAATTTCCTTAAGGAACTTAGCAACAGCTCTAGATAGCGTAGTGGCTAACTTACAAACCTCGTACCCGAGCGATCCAGTTTCAATCCGCTGTTGCTTCAAAAGCTTTATCAACAGTATACGGAATCAGCATTAATGTTCGAAGGAGTTAGTTCAAATTTAGACTATCGGTTAATTACACCTACAACGTAGCCTAGGCCACTACTGAACATGAAGTTTTGCCTTACAATACTCGTGGTAAGTTTTTCCGCCACTGCTATAGACTAGTAGTCGAAGTTGACGTGATCACCAAAAATGTACAAGCACCGAATTACATGGAATAAACCTTTTGTTCTTTGTTTGTTAGTTGGTTTTTCGTATTGTCTAAGACTTATTACGGTATAAAAATTTTTAATTATTTTCCCTACTATTAAATCAACATCGCGGATATAGTAGTTTTTTTGCATTTATGAAGTCTCATTACAGCTGCAAAATGAATAAATCAAATATGTATTAAAACAAGGCGCTTGTTATAATGCTGCTGTTTGTTAAGACCAGTAACAAGAACAATACAGTGGAGCGCCCAGATGGGGTCCGACCATCCGGATACTATCCCAGAGCCCCTCAAATTTTTATCTACTACCGCTTTGTTGAAAACATTTTCACCAAATTTGAGAACGTGACTGTGTTTTCCAGCTAGAACAGTGACGTGAATTAAGGCATCGAACCACTCCCAATGTAAAATCCTGGTTGTGCACCTGCACCAAGATCTCCATTTTGTCAGGGAAGTAAATAAGTATAGTTAGAAATTGAGTGGAAACGGTATAATACAATAGTAGACTGATAAGAAAACAAAGTTAAAGTAGCTTATGTCAATGGCAGATTAATATTTTTCGCAAGTAGATCATTAACAAAAATTTTGGTTTATGTCGTGGTTTGATACTTTCTATAAATCAGCGATGTATATGTGCTTGGAACGTTTGAATAAAAGTTCCAGATATTAACGCAGTTCAACGTACTTTTTCGTCTTCATCACAAGATCTTATTTTGATGTGGTTAATAGAAAATAATAGTAATTTAGTGATTCAGTTGTTCACTATAACAGTTTGCTTTAGGTCACTTTTAATATAAACTTTGTATAAATTCTACAAATATTACCGCAAATAATAAATAACCCACAAATGACTGGTCAGTCCCACTTGACATTGTTATGCTATAGATAAATAAGTCAACGAAAATTTAACCAATTCGGCAGTAATATTGTGTAATAATATCCAGCCAACCTGAGTTTGATACCTGGCACACATTTGTCGTCGTCTAATTTAAATTGCTAGATAAGTCTTACGCTAGTTTGGCGAGATATCATTAATTTCGATCACCAACAATTATTACTTAGCCTGGTTTTATTTACTAGGTTTTCGACATTAATTAGGTTTGTTTATTTACCTGTCGTAAGAAGTTAAAGGGAGTTCAACCGAATGTTAAAGTAGGAGAAGCAATTCACTAGCTGCCTCAGTCTCATTATAAAATACTTGGCCCAGAGTCATGGGACCCTATTAGGATCAATCGTTTCAACCTGATAAATTTGAAACTCGTCAGTCATGCATATTGTAAATAATGTATTGCGTGATTTCGTTTCGCCGCTAGTATTTCGATTTTTTTAATAAATGCTTCGGGTATAATCTCAAATTTGTTTTGCTGGCTAAGTACAACAACAGTAGCAGCAGCAACAACAAGTAGGTTTATTAACCAAAGACATACCGATAATCCGGGAGGGGTGGGTCAGCGTAACGAGGTTTTCATCAGGCGTTAAGGCCATCGCTTGTTTATATAATCTAAACGATATTAGAACTATGTTTTCAAACATAAAGAAAATTATTTTAATGAACAATAGTTACATAGCGTTGTTCTGTACTATTTATACAGTGAGTAGTGACTGACTTGAGTTTATTAATTATAGTATAACTCTGGAAGTTCTTTATATACGTTTAACTGATATTTTTGCCAACACAAAAAGAAATGGGGCTATGTATGTTTATTAGTATTATTTGTGGATAAATAATATTGGTAGCCGATGTCACGTCTGAAAGACCATAACTTAACTTTAAAAAATTTAAACGTTTTGCGTCCTCAATTTGAATTTGGACAATTTGGTAAAGTTTAGCCAGAAATATCGACATCGTTCATATTAAAATATCATATCATATATTTTAGTTAGCAATTTTTATTTTGTACATATTTATCTAATATTTGCTTTGTTTCATTGTTAAATCACATTAGAAACTAGAGAAGCTTGCTTGCGAGCCAGAATTCGAGTGGTGAGAACAATCCCCCGAAGTCTGTTGTAGAAAGCACACACAAACAAAGCCTACACACAGTACGCAGGTGCAGCATTATATAAACCGTGAGTGATGAGTCATAGTTACGCCCGCCTCTTTTGATAGCCAACGTATGCAGTAGACAAAACATCATACAACGAGTACAAAAACAATCAACTAACAATTTAATAATTCAATAAAACCCTAAATTGACCGTGAAAAGAACGTTAAAGAATTCAAACCGACACTTGAGAAAAATCTCATTTTTCATACCAAGTATGAAGCAGAAGTGTGAAAAATATTTGCCACACAATATTTTTGACACTCGCAATGAGCTTGTTGGCCCAGAAAACCCCATATAAGACACTAAAAGCAACAAAAAACACACATTTAGGTGCATTTCCCACGACTTTTCACCAAATATGAAATTTGGCGCCAACTATAAGTTTATAGACTCCAGATTGGGAAGTAGTTGAAAAACTTGTTATATATCATTGGAAAGCCCTGGTAAAGCTACATGGAATAGGCCTATTAGCTTGTGGATACCTCGTTTACCTTAAAAGTCGCAAAAACTGGAGGGGTTGCCCGAAAAATGGGCCAAAATGACGTCATTTTGCCCCATAACTTTTCCCACCGGAAAAAATTCAAAAATCGGGCTCCGTCACTACACCTAAATCGACCATTGTGGTTCGAATGAGCTGCTATCTGGCATCAAAATCCGCCCAGCCGTTATCGAGATCCAGGTGCGATAGACACACAGACACACACAAGGCAGGACCTCCTCAACTCCCCCTCCAGAGCCAAAATTGAAAATTCTCATTCCACTCGAATTCAAATATTTTTACACGCGCAATAAATTTTATTGACGTTCATAAAAATTAGAAAAATTCGGTGTTATATCTCTTGCTGCCAACAGAATAATATTCTTCGCTTTGCTACAGTGGAATCAAAACGTAAATTTTATACAGTACTCTAAGATATATGTGAGATCTAAGTTTCCACCATGGCTCATCCATTCCAAATGTACTTTCTACGGGAGGTGATTTTGGTTTCGTTATTTATAGTTTAGTAATATATCGCCCATCACTTGCCCACCGTCCATCATATCTCGAAAATATGGCTGCGAGCTTGGTTTACAAGAGCATGGTGCCATATTGATATGATCTTGAGGTGATATCTTTAGAGAATGGATACTGCAAAATTATAAACGCAATGTATTGCTTGCAGGGGTGTAGCGAGAACATTCTGAACGGGGAGGGCGAGGAGGTCGGGACATGAGGTTTGCTAGATGGCACACAGCGTATCCCCACTTGGCATCCATAAACGTGTAGTTAACTTTTCTATCATACTTTTTAGACGACCACATTTGGTGGCACGAAATCGTCAAGAACCCACCTTACCTCCCCATGCAGCTACCCTGATCCCAAATTCTCTTGTGATATGTGTGTAGATAGATGTCCATGCACTAAATGCAGCCCGATTCAAATATTAACTATTGTTTGCCAATGATTGGTAAAATGGTTGGTTAGACACAGGACATTACCAGATTGGACTGCCCTAAGGTGTGCATTGTTGCGTTAAGCAAATTAGTCAATATTGTGAATAGGATAAAAGCTGCTATATTGACCTCTAGACCGTATCCAGGTAGATAACTCTTTTTGTAATTCAGACAAAGCAGCACTCAAATGATTTCATTAGCATTATAAATAGATTAGCATGGCCAACAGAGATAGCTGCTATGATTCATGGGCGCCATTGAATGAACATGATCATTTCAATGTTTGTGCTCGCAAATCTATTACTAATTTTGACAATCTATTTAGAACTTACTATGCTGTAAAAGTTGAAGCTTTTACCATAGCTATGTAATTAATCGTTTGTTTATCACCCAAGTAACTTATATAAGTATTTCGGTCCTGTATGAAAATAACCCCTAGGCTTTTGGCACCCTAAATAATGTACCTATATATCAACAGTCTATTTGCTAATGCAACAATAACAACAAAAACAACAACAATAGTTAGCTTAGAGCCGCTAGCGTTATAATACTAATCAAACGAGTTAGCAAGGCGCTCGCTGTCTGACTACTAATGGATAGCTGCAATATTTGTTGGGTTTCGGCTAGCCATGATAGCCACGCCAGCCGGCATCACCATCAGCAGTGTTTTGGGAATTAACTCCAATTCCAAGGTTCCTTCACACAAATATTGTATTCTATATTACTATTTATACTTGAGTAGACAGTAGTAGAGATAAGCAGCTAAACGGACGTAATAAGTATAGAAGATAGCAATAAACGTGTTGAACGTGCGGACAGAGGAATTGCAGCGAATAACAATAGATGATGGATTCGTTGAACAAGGCTTTGACGGGAGGAAGCTGAGGAGAAATTTTAGTATTGACAACTGCAGCTACTAAGAACACTTGTAGTTGATATTTTCTTCTCCAGCTCTTGTTTAGCTATATTTATTTATACTATAATTACAGCAAAAAGCACAATGTAGTGTTTTTGTTAGTGTTTTCGCGTCGGTAGACATGTTCAAACGTTCAAATTTTGAGCTCAAATTTTAAACCCATTATAACATACATGTTACCCACCTTCTGTTACCCACCCTCTATAACACAAAGGTAATGATAAACTGCTGTTTAATTTATTTATTTTGTTGGATAGATATATAATATTTTTCACATATTTTTGCTAAATTGGGCAATGGTTTACTGCTATTGGACACAAAGGTAGCTATGCTAATTGTAATTAGTTTGTAAGTTTGGTGGGATACGTTGGTACTATCACAGATGGACTAGATCACCGCGTCTGTTTGAACCAAATTAGTAAGGTTACCGGATTACGGCACTAGACGACTAGGTTCTTCTCACGGTCTTTTACATTTTGCCTAAAATGTGTTTATGAGCTTTTGTTCGCCACGTGTCATACAAAACTTAACGGGATTCTGTACGTTTATTTAATACAAATCCAGCATATAACTTTGTTACTGCGTTTGTTTCTAATAAATATCAAACACACTAAACTCTATGACGGTTCCGCTGCATGTAATAGTTTGCAAAACTGGGCAGTACCTTACTTAGGTATCTGCATTAAACACTCTCAAGGTGCGATTTGTCCAGCGTTTGGGAGACCAAGTTTCAACTCATATCAGACTAAAATGACGCACGCGTAGAAGACTCGTGAGTTTTTTGTCATGCTAACCAGATAATTTCGCAGAAATTTACTCAGTTTACCAAATTGAATGGCATGACTGTGGTACTCTCTCGCAGTAAAATGTTGTGCACAGGTGATGCTTTTTATTAAGGAATGAGTGTTTGCTTTTAGTATTCCGCACCTATTCTCTAAATATGTTTGCTCAATACGCTTTATTGTGTATTTTATTTTACATTACCTCCTCCACATTCAAAACCGTTCCAAAACTCCAAATCATAGACGTGTATTTTGTCAGCTATGCAATCATTCGAAAAGTCATAACTATAAGCATCTAAAAATATTGCTTCAATTATAGCGTTCTGTGCACACTGATGTGTGGAGTGGTTGTTATGTGTGTGTCTACAGAGCTTGATAACGAGAGATGATGACATGTTTGTTTGATGAGTAAAATGTACAGAATGCTAGTTTTAAGTAAGTTTCAGGCTTGCATGAAAGTGACTTTTCCTATTTTAGTTATGTAATCATTTTTGACGTCTCATGATTGCTACTAAAAGAAAAATGTTTTCACATTCTCGACAAAACTTTAGCATTGCTATCGTTTCTGAAGTAAAATATAAGACAAAATGTGGTTAACTTGAGAGTTGTACTCTAATAATTTCTTAGCTTATGGTGCTATCCGTTAACAACCACTTATTATTGTATATTTAAGCACACAAAAAATAAATATATATATTTCTTTTTGAAGTAAATGCAAAATATAACTAGGAATTGTCTATAAATGCTTGAAATAAAATAGGCATTTTTATTTTGAAGAATTTTGAAATGGATTTTAGCTTCGGGGTAAACTCTATTAATTCCAGTTGAACGCGCCACACAACAGAATATGCAGAATTGAAACCACCCGACAGAAAACTGTCGTCAGAATAGAAACGGCTGACTTTGTACAGATTACAAATAGATGTGAAATTACTGCATTACAGATCATATCAGCAAAAGTTCTAAATATATTAGCCAAGATCGTAGACTGATCCGTGACAGATTAGATTAATCCGTGCCGGCTTTGAAATTTGTCGATCCGGACCACTGGATTAGTCCAGAGCGTTGAAATTTTTCTGATCAGAACTGAATGGTAACTTCAGGGCGACCCATATTAGTGAATTTTTACCAAAGATTTGCTTATGTTGTTGTGATAATGTAATATCAGGGATCAGAAATATTAAATTACAGGATGAAATCTTTGGCTCCCATCAAACGGGGTAAACCCATGTTCTAGTTCTAAATATAAGACTCTGTGTGCATATAATTTATAATATGTTTGTAGGTGGGAACACTTGGATGGACTAAGCACAAATTTCACAATGTAGCGAACCATGAAAATCTGATACAAATCAGATCGACGCAGCGATTTCCAGACCATTAAATGTTACTTATATTAGTTTCGGCCTGAAACATAAATTATTAAACCATTGTTTTCGATTGCGACACGCTTCCGATATTTGTGGGCACGTAATTAATATACTTTATTTATATTAGCAATAGACAGTATTAGTCCATCGTGACTTAATTTTATAATAGAAAAATCAGTTTACTGAAGACGGTGAATGTGCTGGCGCTGTTAGTCCATGTAGTGTTATTTAACATATCACTACGATCGGAACGCGTTTACACAATTTTATAGTTGTGTTTTAAAGCTTCACCGGTTAAGTTATAATATTTGGTTCTTTAGCTGCAACCTAATACATCGTATCTCAATATTTTATATTTCATTCCATTTCTAACACGCTGACTGAATTCACGTGATAAAATGATTTATTGATTTTGAAAATCAAGCGAGTTTGTAGGAACAATTTTAAATTTTTGGCTACGAGTCCAACATCTTTCGGGAAGGCCTAATAATATTCGTACAGCAGTATTAGAGAATCAGAAACATATCAGAACTGAAATCCGTCAGTCTAAGACAGCGGCGAAGAGACCAGCGTGTATGCGATGATTATAATTTAAATTCTTAGCTAAAACATTTGTCATAATTGCCTTAAACTATATACTCTGCTGTTACCGTTGCGTTAAATCAGCGTGTTGCTTGAACGGCGTGAAGCCGAAGATCAATGGCATGAACTGATGGCTGTCTAATACCTGATACCATTCCAAACAAAAACTGAAGTCACTCCTTGTGATGCCATAAATATATATTAAAATAATTCCGCATTCAAAACTACTGACGACCGATCAATGTCGAAAAGCGAACCGCGTCAATAATTTTTTCAATTGCAACACCCTTCTATTTTTCGAATCAGTGCCATACTTCTAATTTTTTAAGGTTTTTTAAAGTCTGTGAAGAAATGTCGCGAACCATTTCTCTCACACGAAATTCTCAAAAAGTTATAGAAAATGTTTCCTTGTTGCTCTGAATTTTTTGAAGGAAAACATCTGAAATAGAGTTTCCAAAGCAACTTTCAAACATTGTCCAATTTTTTTTGTTTCGTGTATGTCAATTCGTTAAAAGCTATATTATTGACAGACTATTATGCGTCTGTGCCAGGAAGCTAATTTAACTAAATATAATATTTGGCATTCGTTGCTAGGCGAAATGATAATAGGAGTATCTAGCTACTAACTTCTTCTACAACTGGTTATGACGATATAATTGCTGCTTAAAACTATGTGTGCAACAGATAGATCATGCTAAAATATGCTGATGTGTTTGGTGAGTTATAACTTTCAAATATCAATAGTTTTACCTAATATTTAGGTGTATAGTGCTTTCTTTGGGGTTGTTTTAAGCATTAAACTTAGGTTAAATTGTTAAACCATTGGCCTGATTAGTTGAATCTTAGATTATGTTTCAACTCAACAACAACGAAATTTATTAACAAAAACGAACTGGTAACCGTAACTGGTAAAGAGTCAGCGTAGCAATATTTGATCTCGATACATTATGTTTGCTTGTAACCAAAGCCGCCATATCTGGATTGAACCTATGTTGTAGCTAAGCCTGAGTCCCAATATTCGGGTCCGTCTAACCGCCCCTCCAGTAATATATTTGTTTCCAAACGTAATTTTCCTGACCGAGTTTGTTTTGACAATGCTATTCATAATTGTATCATATTCATTCATTATGTAGGCTGACTCTTTATCTGCAGGTATCATCGATCCACTGGTTGGGATTTGGCTGTTGTGGAAGCACGGACATAACCACTATTTGAGTTACGTATATTACTCGAACCGGTTGACGTAAATTCATTTCAAAATATAGGGCTACAGGCTGAGATAAGAGGTGAGGACGTACCCTCTTTCTATTCTGCTGTTATTTTATTCACTTCCTGGTTTCAAACATATATATTTCGTAATAAAATATCTAGCAGTGTTCGGCCGACTGTTTCCAGCATACTTTACGGTCCGCCTTTAATGGTTTATTCATTTAATGAATACTCATTCTCGAGTCGTATGAAAACGTTCCAAAAGCAATGCAGTAAATGTTAAATCTCGTACGTACCACAAGATCTGAATAAAGTTTCTTTTGTATATATTGTTTTGTATTTGTAGATATACATAGATATTCCAATATATAAAAATATATGCCCAAAAAAAACTTTGTTCTCAGATCTCATTCGACTGTATCCAAACAATCCGACAAACGATGGTCGTTTATATATTCGCTTGATGGCGGATGTGACAGGTTCTAAGCGAACATTTTGTTGTCACCGCCACCATGGAACTCAGCAATGGCTGTCGTGATAATTTTTATTTTATTTGGTCGCCGAAACTGCTTTATAAACAGCTATTATAATAATTTTCAGCAAGGTAGATAAACTGAACACTAGTGACACTATTAATAACGTTCGCTCATGGCAAACAGTGTTCGACGTAAAAATTAACAGCTATTATAAACAAACGAGAGTTTGTGTTTATATATTATCTATACATTCCATGTATTTGAATTATACATACATATATACGTACTTATATTTGTACATATAATTAGTTATACACTACACATGTATACAAGCTCCTAGCTGGGGGCTAGGGGCGGCACCCCCTCTTGGAGGTGATCGTCCAACTGATTCGCAAGCATGATAATAAATTCAGTATAAATATAATCGGGAAGAGCCCAAAATTTCCCCCCCCCCCAGGGTGCCGCATACTTTCACTATGTCAATGCATGTATGTAGTATTATAAATACATTTATGTGTGTATGTGTATATACCAGTATAGTATATAGGTGTATAATATATATATATGTATAATGCATATATATGTTGTATAATGTATATATAGTGTATCATTATATTTCAGCTATATAGGTGTACAATACTGCATTGACCTGATATGTATAACTATGTATATACATGTACATGTATTTATAATAATGGTGTTGCTCACGCAAAACAGGTGCTTAGACCTAAACTGAAAGTAAATTGCTAGTTTTAGCTTAACCTGGTAACAGTCACGAAACGTGTAATTTAGTGCTAATGTAGGCGCTTTTGAGTACAGTCGGTTAGTTGTGCTTTGCCAGATTTTTTACTAACAATAAATCATTGGCCCGCATTAGCCTATTATTATATATCTTATGGAATTATATTGCCTATTTTAGTTTTAACTTTTGGGTATCATTATATAACCTTTTTTCAGACGTGTTTTTAATTGAAGCTCAGCGAGCGAGTCGAACAGAATTTGTACTGACGCTGGCGCTGGGGGAAATCGTGAAACTTTCATTTTTTTGTTTGTTCCTGTCATTCAAAACTCATATTCGGGTGTATACCTAGGTTTCGACATTTTTTATTCGATAGCAAAAGTGATGAAGATCTGCTGTTTAGTTGAAAGCAAACAGTTCCGTCTCCAGCTTCAAGGTCAAAATGGCAGAAAACAGGTTTTTAGGTTTCTTTGCCAAATCAGGCCATACCAGGTTTTCGTAGCCCATATCTCGCAACGTAGGCTTCATTCGAGCTCTACAACTTTACTGACAGCGGGTTATTTGAGGGACCACTCCCTGGATAGCCGTCGGGCCGAAAATTGTTCCACAACCCTTTGCCGGAAATAGTAATTTTTAAAATTTCGGCAAGTTATTGTGTGTTTTTACCTTACAATGCGTGCCTATTAGGTTATCAAGCACGCTTCACACCATAGTTTGCTATCTAGAGCATTACTTGACCATATTATGCCTTTTCGTTGGGTGCAAGAGTTTTACGGTCGACGAACCGGATTTCCAAAGTGTAGTGAATTTTCATTTTTGGTTGTGTATTGCGTGGAGGGCGCCAAGGATTGTCTATCTAAAGGTTACTCGGTACACAGAATTCGATAGTTTGATTATTTAGAGTCCAGTACGAATATTTCATGACTTTTCAGTTGCTTTCGATGGGTTTCGGGTCAACGAGTTTTTAGGATTTTCCACGAGATAAAGTTTAAACTGTTTTTAGTGTACTATATACATCAAACACAAAGCCTGTTACAAGTAATTACACAAATGACCATTTGACGAAGCCACGCTCATTCCGTTTCACCTCGCTTGCGAGTTACTAACACAGTAGGGGTCCAGTAGAGTACGCTCATAGTGAAGTCTTTTGCTACTTATCATAAAAAATATTTATTATAAGACTTTATCATTTTACTATATGCGCATAGGGGCACAGTATACTTCTCAAAAGTAGGTGGCTCTACTGAAATTTTGGAAGCTGACTTACCGCTACCTTTTTTGCTAAAAAGTCAGGGCCTCTTGTTGTGGCTCTGTATCCACATCAGAGGAATTATATACAGTTTGGCCAGGACCAGACGAACATTACATTGTTGTAATAGCCACATAGTCCACTATAACTACATTGACTATAAGCGCATTCTACTCTATATAAAATGCTGATATAACCGCCGTAACGCGGTAACAGTTTTCATTAACAATTACGTTTACAGGAGAATGTTAAACGTCGTTTGAGTTAAACAAAAATTTTGTTCGGCTAAACATATATTTCGGCGAATTACGTGTCTGGTGTTATGTTTTGCCATAAAGCAATTGTCTGAAGGTTCTTTATAGTAGTAGTGATGTATGATAGGTTTTGTTAAAGATGATTCCACGCTCTATTGATATTGTAGATGTATAAAACACGCCGATGATATTAATAAAATTGTTATCAAAGTATTATCGAATAGTTTGACAACATATTTATGTCGCTGTAGTGTGTATTCACTAAAATCATGTTCTACGAGTAACAAATAAGCTTGTTTCGTGAAAGCTCTGGAGTGTACAATTAATTTATTATATACGTTCGTTATCCTACTAAGTATTTCTCGCTTAAACGGTTGTCAAATTAGATTAGATTTCGATTGATAACAATAATGGTTGAATTTATGATTTTTTCAATGGTTGAACATACTATAAAAGGTGTTACAAATCGTGTTTGCAAAAGTGTAGTGGTTTTGTAACGCTTTTGCTGGCCCTCACAGCCAAATTCGGAGAGCTAGTTTCCGTGTTTTATTTCTGTTACATTGGTAAAGTTTATTGCTTTTAATTACTTTCTGCCAGCTCTAAATTATGAAGACTATTATTTGCAGAGTTCCAAATCTTTTTGAAAAACTCGCATAACTGTGCAACTGACCCGCAATGTAATGCAGGACACGCATGTTAAAACTTGGCCAAGTGGTCTTCCACCTTTCTCATGCTTCCAGTCCATAAGGCGCGTGTTCAACTCCTACCAGCACCCGAATTTTTACATTTGGAGCCGCTTTTTGTTCCAAGCAAATAAATGATGGTCCTAACATATAAAATCATTATAGAACCAACATGACACGTTAGAAAAAGTATTTGAAGTCTTTACTATGTGGCTTATCCTTTTGATGAGAATTGATAACGGATGCATTTATGTGCCAAAGGTAAGAATACGTAGGTTCACAAAGATTAACGAGCAGAACTATAGAATCATTGATCACAATATAACAGGTTTCAACTTGAACGTATGCCCACAAGATTGTAGAAACACAACGGTCCGTCCGAAGCATCTAGTTTCACATTAGACTCGCATGTAATTAGTTATGCCATTTGTTAGGCACGGGATTTCCTCTTTGCCCGCGTGTTCGAGAAGTGTTGTACAATTTATTCTTTGTCCAAAATACTATATTTCGGTTTACATTTTATAACCTTTGACAATTATTGGAAGGATTTAATTTTTACAATAAACTTAGCATTTCTACACATTGAAAGTTCAATCGAAACCTATATGTAACGTACTGTTGATTGAGTAAAATCAAACCAATAAAATATTTTTAATGATATTTAAAATGCTTAACGTAAAACAGCAATCAATCCTGCCGTTCTTCATGAATATTATATTTTAAGTTTTTTCCTCTCTTATTTAATTTACAAGTTTACGGCGTATCGTAGTTATTAATTGGGCCATAAAAGGCTCTTTGAGTAAGTGAAACACCATAGCCTATATGGTTCTTTCGCCATTAGTTTTACTTTGACCTAAAACCTGTTGGTGTACCGCACTTAATAGACCTGCGGTTATTGCAAGTGGCACGGCGTTTTGCTATATCAAAGCTTGCATAATTTACATTTTACTCTTATGCATATGGCAACAGTGAACAACAACACTAAGAAGTATCTATATTCAAGGCGTGTATATACATCTATTCATATATTTTTAGTCATTGTAACTATAATCACTGATCACTTATACGGATTTTCGGCCCTGGAATGGGCATGCCGATGCCTCTACTGGCGGTTGATGCATCTGCTCAGGCGCTGAGCCCAGCCCAACGCCGACGATGGTTGTTGACCATACGAGCACCGTTGTATGTCGTTTCCCCAGTGAATGAGGCATCGTTCCGCCCGTGCAGGATGGTAGGGCCTCGTGGTGGCGGGAATCACGAGCCCGGGTGCGGCTTCTATTTGATGGGTTGCCCCGTCTTCGCTTGCCACTACACGAAAGTTGACAGCCGATCGGCAAGCGTAACTATAATCAATTATCATTATTACGATTATCATCATCGTCATTGTTATGATAACTAAGTAACTAACCCAAAATGAAATCAATACATATACGCTGACTCAATGAGCAATAATTGTACATACGTGCCCTCCCAATACCAAAATTATCAGCTACAATGGTTACATCCTTGGCTAAGTCTGGCCATCACGTGGCTTTATTGTTTCTTTGTACTGACGAACAATGAATGCGTGTGCTCTAACAACATTTAGGCACACCGCACCATGCGAACAAGATGCGTTGCAATGATACCGCTATTATATTTACTTTACTTATATATATTTTAGTACATTTAGTATCTATTTTAGATACATTTAGCATTTATATATACATAGATTTTAGTTTTATATATAATAAATATAAGTATATATTAAATGAGTTAATTTATATAAACGTAAAACATTTATATCTAACATATAAATAAATTTATACTGAGGACTTGGCTATCAAGGCCGGTATAACTTTGCTTGACTTGGTCCCTCAACTTACGTCCCACATCTTGACTTGTCCCCTAGATATATGCACATAAATATATATTGTTAAGTATATATATTATATGTTGTTTATATAAAATATATATATTATATAAATAACATGCAAATATATTTAATATCTGTAGTTATATATAGCATAGGAGATGATATGGTATCTATGTAAGCCAAAGTGACAATGTGTCTTAAATTTTGCAGTATTCTGGTCGGTAATTTGAGTAATTAGGACGCCTAATTATTTATTTAGTATTTATCTCTTCAAGCTATATATATATATATCAACGTGTAGGTATATATGCGTGTTATAGAAGACAGTTTACCATTTCCATTATGGGCATTTAATCTATCTATTATCTGTCAGGTCTAGTATTTGAATATGCATAAAGCGTGTAAATATATAATAATTATAGCTATCATGTATTATTATTACTAAATTGTGTTCATTTACTTTGGATGTTTCAGCATCAATAAATATGGGCCTTTTTCGTGTCAGGTGTTGCTAACGTATTCAGATTTTATAGAGAAGATCCTTGTGGCGAAAATATTTTGTTTCATTTATGATGGAAATATTTCGTCAAGTTTCTATGACAACCCCCATTTTCTGTATCACCCGAAAATAAAACATTTACTGCTACCATTATTACTAAATTGTGTTAATTTACGTTGGACGCTTCAGCAACAATAAATATGAGCCGTTTTCGTTTCCAGTGCCTCTAACACATTGAGATCTCATAGCAAAGATCGATATGTTGATAAATTTTTTATTTATAGTGGATAAAATATCGTCAAATTCTGTGTGACAACGCATTTTCTGTATGACCCGAAAATAAAACATTTATTACCACCATTATTTCTATTGATACTAAGAAGTTTGTGGTATAAGAGTCTAAAGCTTCTTTTGCGATATATCGTACTGGTGATAGCGAATTCTAAGTATCACTGTTTTACAACAGGATATCTGTTTCGCAACTGCTACTTTTGAGATATTTTACAAACCAGCGGTGCAGTATTTTTAGTTTTTGTTCTGAAAGAAAACTTTTATGTAAAACACAAAGGCTTCTTTAAATGGTGGATTACAATTCCTGTTTTTAAAGTTCTACAGAGTAGTAGGCTGTGAGTGTTTTAAGATGTTTCCCGCTTCACCTGTAGTTAATTTCGCTCGATACGGTTGAAACAAAATACCTTTATTTGAAGGGTGAAATCAGCAATAATTGTGTATCAACGGCTATTTGCTCACATATTTTCATTAAAAGTTTACGCAAAGGTAAACATATTTCATGTCGACTGTAGTATGTTTTCATTTTGTATGTATCTGTGAGCATAAATTTGTCAAGTCATTTTTCAAACACGGCATAACACGTCGCGTCAAGAAAAGAATTTTTGGAGCGGTAACATTGTCTCTCAAGCTAAGCATTCTTTGACATATTTATGAGTTTTAACCTGCAAAATGCGTAGTTCTGACATGGTTCCAATTTTTAATCTCGACCGTATAGTTGTTCAAAATCACGACCGAATTACCATACAAAACTAGGAGCACATTTCACAATGTAATTCAACGCAATATATTATTTTGCAAATTATTAATGAAAACTCAGTACAGCCGAACCGAACTCCATCGGGTTTGTTAGTTAGACACGTGTATCATTGTCAGGCAGTTTTGTTTTCGCCGCGCAATATAGAAATCGTAGAAGCGTTTTAGGTTGGAAGGTGAGATAGCCGAGTGCTTAGCGTTAAACCCCTCTATCCGGTAGCCAATGATTCGAAACTCTCAAATATGTTTTTGAAAAGATGTTTTAAATGATAGACAATTTTGTCAGTTATTTGCAACCATTTCGCCACCATTCTTTCATATTTGCTGATTTGGTATAAATTGGCTAACGGTTATATTTTTTCCTGATACGACATAATTTATTGCAACATGGAACTTTTTTTGTTAGTAGTATAGAGCAAAACAATTTAGGGTATCGACGATCAATAAAGCAATATATTCAGGGCGAATATCTTCCAACGGCCTCAAAACTCACTTGGGGAAACATCGCATACAACCTGGGCCGAAGGGGATTAATAACTCATGCTTTCTAAGACCCAGCTTATGAGTCGTACGAACGGGCTCAAAATGGCGAGCTTTCGTGAGGGATGTGTATCGCATGTCCCCTACAACCGCTACTTGTGGTTTAAAGGAATAAGTCAAAAGAAGCAGGCCATATTCAGGGCCAAATAGAGTTTGTTGTAGTGAAGCAAGGTCAGAGTACCAACATTCTGATAGGGCATCATAAGTTGATCCTGTTAGAGCTAAGCTGAACATGTTAGCAGTTGAGCTAAGCCTGTTTAAAATAACTTTTTTGTGTGGTGCGAGTATTTTATGGGTACTTTCCCTCCATAGGAATCTTGGACAAAGTCGTGTGGCTTACATAAGTATACCTAAACCTGGACACAATAGGCTTCTGTGTCATATTTCTTTAAAGCAAAACAAAACTCAATCTCGCTGACCTAAAAATTTCAGCTGAACATTAGCTTTCTACTGAGGATCTTGTCTATTTTCGTAACATTAAACGCAATAGTTACATATTTTTACTGTTAGTAATATCGGAACTTATTTCATTTGAGCTTTAGAATTTCTGCTTGATAAAGCCGTGGTTTATGTAAGTTGCATTATCCTGAACGTATTTATTGTTCCTAAACCTTTATTTCGCTACATTTTAGCTAATTTATATATAACTACGTTGTTTTCACCTGTTTTCTATACTTTTGTATTCATCGTGACAATCATTAGATCCTATATTAAAGCTATAATTCTTATCAACTGTCGGAACGGCGCGATCGTTGAGAATAATACGGCCACATTGGTTATTAGTCATATAAATCCGGTATACAATTACCGAAATCGATATACCATCTGCTGCGTTGGTGACGCTAATTTGGACATTAAATCCGGATTCCTATTGCCATGTTATAAAATGGTATTAAAATATATTAGGATCTCAGTTTCTATAAGCCTCGTTTGTTCTTAAATTCGCAAACCGAGTAATCCATTTGATAGCAGTATTAATCTGAAATATTTGTAGCAATATGATTGCTAGGAAATTTATATGGCCTGGGGGTATGCGCAACTAATGTTTGACATTTTGTAAATTTGGTGTGTTACAGGTCGTAAAAATGGATTGATTCAAGTTTTCCCCCTAAGATAGAAGGGAAAAAACTTGAAAAGAGCGGTATAGGGGGAAGCTTGAATTGGTGAATTTAATAAATTTAAGTGTTTCAGTCTTAACCTTAGGTCTAACACTGGTCCACGGGGGATGATCACCAGGCCAGCAGTGCCAAGCTACTTCATCGCCATAGGAGCCGCCCCTGGTTAGCTCTGGAGAGGGCTGTTGGGATATGAAACAGCTAAACTAAAAGGAACTGTTCCGTGATATGAGCGCACAGCGATTGGAACGCATTTTGATGCTAGAGGTCGCCATTTTGCTGCTAGAGGTCGCGCCAGCAGAACCCGTTGAGGTAACCAGACAGCATATCGCGATTGCACACCACGCATGAGCTTTGTTCGAATCTTGTGGCGGTTCCAGTACGACTATGTTCTGTGTATGGACCTAGGTGTGCGGATCGACGAAATGCAGTTGATGATTGACCGTTCGAAGGTTTGGGCTGATGTTGTTATACGCCGCCCACTGGTCACTGTGCACGACCGACCCCGGACGAACAACCGCTTAAACAATTGGAAGCAGCGTTGCCGCATCTCGCCTCGCTACCACCTTCATGTACCCCGCAGACAGTGTGGTAATCAATATCTACGATGCCAAACACCCATACGTCAAACTGAGGACCACGACGACGGTGGTGTGCGAACGTTTGAAGAACGAGCCATCATGAATAGACCGGGTCGTTTTCGTGTGAGAGCAGCCTTTGTTATGGCACTTCCACACGTAGCTGTCCTTCACTTTCTTGTACTCCGACACTAGTTGTCCTTTCCTTTCATGTAATTCTTATTACTTTAAACGCACTGAGATATTGTGGAGGGAAAATTGAAAAGATATTCTAGGGGGGAAACTAGAAAAGATATTCTGGGGGGGGGGGTGAAAACTTGAAAAGATATTCTACGGGGAAACTTGAATTGATCCGTAAAAACTATACCAGTCGCCGAGAGATCAGCATAACACTGCTTCCTATGGCGTTAAGACCGTCATAACGAGCCCGAAACTTAAGCAATGGTTTACCAATGTGCGGTTATTGATAATAGAAAATAGAATTATCGAATGCGTTCAGAAACATTTTATAAATATATAATACGGTCAATATAGAAAATCAATCATACTATAATTAAACATCAAAATGCAAAATCTACACTTATATATACGCATTTGAGTTACAGGTTTCTGTGACATTCACCATTTCTGCTCGTTTAAATGGCATTGTTTCACGACTTGAACCAGGTCGCACGTATAAAATTTTTCTAAACGAATTTCCTTGCTACTAATTGTAAAAATATACATACATTATTACGTGGTATTTTTATGCATTTAAGGCTCAGTCGCTTAGTTGAGATAGCGTATGACTATCAATCGTAATGTCGGCTGTTCAGTTCGGTTTGTAGGTCCACATCTGTGCATCTTCCGGGATTGGTATATTGAGTAGCATACGTGCTGTTTGTGAATATTACACAAAATAGTCATCTAATTGGTACATTTGACATTGTGGTCAGTTATCAGCGAAAATCTATATGCCGTTAATGTATCATTATTAATGCACATACGCTGTTGTATATATCTGCAGGATGTTGAAATGGCTAAAACAGTATATTGTTTTGCATATTTCGGATTTTTCCATAATGTTGCTAAATTTTATATATTTGAAAAGATCTACGAGCGATCATACATTGGACCAGCCATAATTCGAACCCGGATCTCTAGCTTGCAAGAGCAGCTCGCTAGGCCCCGATCACAGCGTGCTCAGCGTAGTGAGATGATACATATTATTACCACACGTAATCCTACAATTAGCACCATCATGACAGTTTTAATGTTGTTATTTTTTGGAGAGAACAGTGACTCCGACCTAGGCACATACGTAAACCGTATTTTTGTCCATTGCAACGGGTGTCTTGCGCAATTATGTAAAATTTTAATGGTTGTTTCTGCTACACAAGGGTTTTTATTGCAGATTTAATTGGTTCCCTTGATATGAAAGCTTGTTGTTTATAGCAAACTGCTATTGTTATATATATAATAAGGTTAGCATAAAATAAATATAACATTTTACAATCCTTACAGATCCCTTCCTTTTGTGGAAGCGTAGGTTGGATTGTTTTGAACGATCGGTCGAACAGTTGTTGATCGGTTTAACCGCCTAAAAACAATTGTGGTCCGACATCTCCTCACGCAAAACTGGGGTCCCAACCACTCCCATACAAAACAGGGATGGGCCTGGGTACGATGAAACTCCCCCAAAAACAAGTGAAACTTATAAGTGAAAACTCCCGTGTTAAAAACGCGGGTCAACATTAGAGTTCTGTGATATGTCATATTCTTCTCTTATGCACACCTGGTTTTATTATGTATGTATATATTGCATTATATTTTTAAACCTTACATAATGCTGTTACATATTTCTCTCAATCACTCAAATTTAAATTGCAAATCACAAGGAAGATTCGAATTTATCAAGCTAAATTTGTCTAATTAGTATAAGATATTACGTAGTTAACGCATTCGAATATAGTTGGGTCGTTAGTTCTAGTTTTCAATACATAAAACCTCTAGGGACTGCATGAAAACTGGATTATATATGCTTATATAATGCAACAATTTAGCGAGACTAATTTTCGGCTTATTACAAATTGAAATCTGATATTTCCGAGATAAATAGAAAATAATCCGTCGGAAGTCGGTATATTTATTTTCCGTATTATGAAAACTTTTGCGCCATGCAAAACGTGAACTTTTAACCCAAATTTAGTGTGATATTACCGGCATGATAAATATCACAATACGTATAATTACGATTACCTGCTTATAATTGTAAGGATATCATCGGTTTTGCGATTACAAACCACGAGACTTGCTGTATATAATTGTGTTTTATTTCCAGATATGGAGTTAGCAAAGCTTTGTCAGAAATTAAATGAAACGATTTCTGCTTGTTCAAACCATTTTATTCGCCATTGAATTAGGAAGACTTTTTAAAATTAAGCAGCACCAAAAATAGTTAGTGCGTTGTTATATATGGAGTAGTGTTCAGCCATCTTTTTTTTTTGAAAATAGAGCTCTAAATTATTAAAAAATGGTACCTAGACTTTCCGTGTTTAGCTATCACAAATTCTTAATTGCACCCAATTATAGCTAAAATGCATGCACGAACCGGATAAGTTGGGAAAATTTCCACAGGTGCGTTCACATGCTCAAACTTTTTGCAGAAAATCTGTGCATACAATTTGAGCTAAAAATTTGATCAATATTTGACTCGAATTTTAGTGGAAAAAACATAGCGAATTGTGGTGTTTTAAATTTTGAGATCAAACTGCGTAACATGTCCGTCGATTATTTGATAAATTAATATCTCTGAACAGCTCGAACAGTGTTGGTACGTTCAAATTCACCAAAAATGCAAAGAGAAGCTTTCAGAATTTCATCAAAGTTTAAGTACAATTTTTGGGCTAAAAGTTTGAACGTGTGAACGAACCTTAAAACTGTCGTGCTCGTAGCGTTTAAGATGTGTTCCCACGGTGAAAGTTTTTGTTCAGAATTTGAGCTCATAATTTATCGAATTTTTCTTAAAATTAGAGTAATTTGTAATCAAAAAATACAGCGAATTGCGATGCTTCCAGGTCTGTGATCAAAATTTGAGCTCAAAAATTTTCAGGAAATGCAGCTTCGTTGATGATTGCTAAATAAATATTTTTTATACGTTTGAACTATATTCACATGATCAAATTCCCCAAAATTGCAAAAAAATATACTTATATACGACGTTTGATCAATAATTGAGCTCTCATTCCCCTCCTGCGCACACCGTCCCCCGAGGTCATAATGTGCAAATATAATATAGATATGAGGAAATATGCGAAAGCAGGGCATATACGTGAATATTGGCTCAAAAATTTTCAGCAAATCCGCTCTCAGAGGAATTTATTTTAGCAAAACCGCCCCCATGTGAGAACAAATTTTTAGATGTGTCACTGATAGAGTATATATACATATATATACATACATAATTTTATGTTTCAAAATAAAACTCAAATATCATATTCCCCAATCAATGCGTATTTGTTTGGATGATTCAAAAACAAATCCAAGTATTCTAATTTCCCTAAAGATCTCCTCATATTATGCCGTCATCATCATCATGATCATATATTTGCTAAGTGGCCGTCTTTGTGGCAATGTTTGTCGTTATTCGAGCGTCATTTCAGCGTATTTTGCTTCTTTGAACAACGTCGACGACAGAAAAGTGATGAAAATATTTGATAGGAAAAAAATGAAAACGAAACCGGTTTGGCTTTGTGTTTTGTTTTGCTTTCTCGACTCATAAAGAAATCTCCATTTTCATAATAGGGTGTAGAAGACGAAACGCGTGTGACGAGGGTAAAAACATTAGCTAGATGATTTCTTCTTTATCTGATGTTGTGAATAAATAAGGTTCGGTTCAGGTTACATCCACTATTTACCGAGCGTTGTTCGGAAAGTGCTTAGAATTTACTCGCTCCAACATATAAACACACACATGTAAATATATATATGTATGTACTATGTGTTTCTTAAAATGACAAATGCGTCGAAAGCTGTTGTATTAGTAAAGTAGATTAGGTGATGTCCAAAATGTTGAGTTTTTGCAGCAGAAAAACAATACCTGCTGATAAAGCTCGACGCAGCCGTTTATGGCTTCTACGGCATTGTTTTAATACTACCAAAATGCTATACTAGAATCTTGCTTGGATTTGTATAGTGTAACCTTGGAATGCAACAAAGGAAGGAGTGGGCTTATATTATAATCTGTGATTATTTAGAATCACACATCCATGATAGTTTTGGAGAGCTGTTTGCTATCGACAGAGATGTGAGTGAAAATGACCTGTCAGAATCACAATTGCATACATATAGGATTTTTCAAGGTTTATGTTTCTGTTGAGAGCACTAACCATAGAATTGAGCTTCTGTTGCATGACCCAAAACGTTACAAAGCTCTGACTGCGTTACGCTAATCAGATTATTGAATTCAATGATATATGCAATTTACTCCACAATTCAAATCTCACGTATCAAACACAAATCAAATTATAACCAATTTTTGGACAGTTAAGAACGACTAGAAAGTTTAACGGTCTACGAAATATAATAACCTCTATTAGTTCAAGTTAATATTATAACACCGTTTTGTTTGACCGCTTTCAGACATTTTTGTACTGTTTATTAACAGTCACTGTTATATCCTGCAGAATTTACACAAGCTTAGACCAGTGCTGTCCACACTGGTATGTATATGGTTCTGAGTAACGATATAACTTGATGAATGTTGAATCGGGACTGTTTGAAACTTACTTATCATATTCGAATTTTATAGCTACTACAACATCGGTATGGCGGCCCATGTCAACTTTAGGGGCCGGACGTTATAACGTTAGAAAAAGGAACAGCTTAGAGCGAAGGCAGCCTTCCGACTTAAGCTTAGTACATTGGTCATATAGGAACATTAGCTTATGCTAAGGCTCAGGCTTAGGTTTAGTATATTGAGAACGGCATTGCGTGCATAACACTTCGGCCCCTACAGTTGACATTTGCCGGTATAGAAATTAGTACACTGTGCTCTGGCTTCATGCATTCATGAGGCTCATAAGTCGTTGAAATAAAAGTTAGCTAAACGCCGATTATTTTAATATTACAACGACAATCAAAGACCCTCCTTTCCTGCTGTGTCATTTTGTCAATTATTATAGCTTTAAATTAAACTCATAATTTTGCCTTCTGGTTTTGGTCACATTACGGTGATTCAGGTTTTACGAGAAAAATCTCATAATATGGCTTCTAATAACTGGGATAATTTATATATACATTTGAAATTGAGTTGTCGTCGGTCACTCCAACTGCTTTGTCGATATTAGTGTTCAGCGGACGTTGTAATATTTTATGCATTATATATATTTACGAAGCACTGTTTCGTAAGGACCGCTGGTACGCCATGACAACACCCGATTGTATTCATGTATATGTAAATATATGTATATATGCGTATATAATATATATGTGTAATGCCGCAGAGCAGTAGTATAAATATTGGTGGCCACACGTTTCGTATCGCACCAGAGCGCTGGCTGTGCAATATCTAACTGCAGCTATCCTGAATGAATGGATTCGCCCGCGAGGCCGGACTCTGATGATGAGAAACGCCTAGGGTCCTACAGGTCAAAAACCTAGTAAAAAATTTCCCGAACAACTTCATGTCAGTTGGTAAAAACTGCGCAAATAAGCTAAATCATAGTGAATCCAACGGATCATGGAAACCACCCAGTTTAATATATCTGTGGACTAATGTCGATACTTATAGCATACACAAAATTTAAGTAAAGTAACATGTAAACATGAAATTCGGAATCCAACACGATCTTGCATTTAGAGAAACACAGTAGGCAAAATCTAATTTACATAAAAGGGGTCAGATCATTGAATAACCATTCCTAAGCTTGGAATATTAAATCATACAGATGTCACATCCTATAGTTCGTATCGCGAGAATGGTCCCTGGTTCTGGTAGCGATTTTATTGTAGTACTTGCGACTGATCATGCTAATTTATAGGCTTATGGACAGCGTTTATGTATAACGAATATAGATTTCGTTACGTATAATCAATATAGCTTTCGACAGACCAAACGTCATGTTATGTAATTTTAATGGATCTGACACGTGTTTATTTAGAAATTTCATTTTACATTATACATTTACTATTATCTATGTGCTTAGTTTGAATTCATTCAAAGCACTAAATATATATTTTGGTTCACTTACACGTCAAGTGTTGTGCAGTCGATACATGGGCGGTTGTGTTATTTGTACGAATGTCGAGAGTGAGATGGCTAATCATATTACAATAGCAAAATGTACATTTATGTCTTGTAAATGTCTTAATTGCTCGCTATAGGCTATAGATAGTGCTAATTATTGTTATAGATCTGAACTACAAAAATGAATATACAAAAAGTATCAATACTTGCGGCATAGCCAAATGTGCGTTCAAAGATTTGTGAGCTCGGTTGTGACGAATGCGGTAGCATTTACTTTGAACGACTGAGGCAATACAAGCATGCATATAAACTTTTGGAACTGCTCTGTGCCACGTTCCAGCTGAATTGTAGCTAAACTGTATCTTCAGGTGTCTCCACGCATATATACGTTTAATACTCATGCGGTGATGCAAAGAATCTCGTAGTAAACGTTTTGTCACAACCGGTCCGCAGCGTTCTCAGCTCACGACGCAAGTTTCGGCATAGTAGTGTCAAAACGCCCCATAATATCGAGTTGACCTAAAAACGTTAGCTGCTTCGTTTCATAAGGCCTTGTTTCATAATTCCATTAACGCTTTATCTCCTGTAGTTGATTGATAAGAACTTATTATGTTTGCATGTGTTGTACTAGATTATTTCGGCGATTTCCCGCACGACTATACGCACATTTTGTTCGTACACTTTGCGAGCAGTTTTAAGAATCTGAGCATTTATGGTTTCGAACTAGCTCAATGGTTAGTAAATATGACTTTCGCCTTAGCGTTCAGGGTTCGATACATAGCGTTGGCCAATTATTGTTCATCGATACTCGAAATGCAAAACAGTTCAGGACGCAAAGGGTTATTTAAAATTTAGTATACCACATGTTTAATTTGGATTAATGACACGTTATAAACGAATGATTAATATATTTTTTCTTATGAATAGTACCGAACACCGTCAACTCAAGGGAAATCATTTCTGCTGAAAGATTTTATTATCATGAAAAAGGTATATAACTGGCAAAATACATAATATTGCAGGAAACTGTAACAGTGCTAACGGAATAATTACAGAATAAATCATAAAATCGGGTGAACTGGGCTTACGATCGGACAATATGTTTCTATCATATTTAGAAAACATTGGCAGGTTAACACTTTGTCCTAATTCTATTACCCTATTCTGATTAATCCTTAGTTGATCCAACAATTAAATGAAAAAATGAGTGCATTTTTAAATTTCGTATATATACAAATTCTATGGATGTTTGTAGGAGGAAATTGATATTCACACCGCCTCCTCCACTTTCTTTCCATATTATCGTCTTCACTTTCCATATTACTTTGTTATGAAAACATCTGGCAGTGTCCTGCGAACGTTAGTAAGCATGCCATGCAGATGGCGTTTGATGAACATTCATTCTAGAGCCGTATCTATGAAAGTGTTGCAGAAGCACAACACTGCAGTAAACGTAGTCACGTATATATCATAAGAATTGAATAAATTATGAGTGCAAAAATTACTTTAAAATTCTTGTATGCCCTCATTCTTTTATTGACCGTCATAGGTAGGGGTTTATTGGTATGGATCTCTGTAAGGAAAGGCTTCATAACTCCCAGAAATTGAAAAACATCTGGTGTCTGTATTGTTAACTAGTTTGTAGCCAAAAGCACGAACGATAGGTTATAATATATACACTTAAAATTTACCTGTTATAGTACACATAACAATCAGATTTGAAACATGTATTGTAACTTTATTTTCTTTAACATTCAGTATATAACAAAGTTTTAAATTTCTTAAAATAATATGTGAAAAAAGTTCTAAAGCATCACCTTAGACTGACCTTACGGTAGGTTAGACAGATGTATTACAGAATAAACGATATCGATTGACCGATTGATTGATTGATTGGTTGATTGATTGACAGAATGTCAGAAAAGTTTGTTTCATGATAAATCTTAGTATGCAAATTCGAATCAATCATATATACTATGTTTGAAATATGTTGCTTTTATGGTTATTTATATGAATAAGTTAATTAAAGTTGCGCCCATACCATGAATCCTGTATTTAGCTATTGGTGAACGCCCATCCGGTAACGTATAAGAGAACATAAAATTGGTCTTTTGGGCAATGCATTGCAAAACATCAAGAAACAAAATAGTGACCTATTAACGATTAGTTTTAAGACATTAAGTAACTGCTTAGTGAGCGCTTGAAATTTAAACTGCAAAATGTTCATTTCATTATCGAATCAAAATTCCACCACTTAGTGACTTAAAAGCTACACAATACATGTGTTGTTTGCGAACTACACACATGCATTATTATTATATATATCACGAATTGTGTTAGCGTAACGAAAATATACAGAATACATGCTGCCACGCTGTGGGTTGTGAAACATAATCGTGGTAAAACAGCGAGCAGGTACAAAGATAGCATGTTTCTTATAAAAGCTAAAGTATCTTGGCAATTTTCTCCAGTTTGACCGTAACCTTTAATTCAATTTAACGATTATTTCTCTTTTTTGTCAGTTGTAAGCGGTTTTGCTCTCTTACTGACGTAACTGTTTATTATACTTGATGTCGCTTTATCCTTCTTGTATAATAAACCCTTTTGTTATTGTTGTTAAAGTTATTATTGTTAGCGCTTCAATATTTGAAAACGGTTCTCTGTATCTTATCACTCTCCAACAATACATATATTTATCAAAACACATGACGCATTGTTTATATACATGCAGTCATTAAATGACCATGTAAAACCAGTAAAGGGTTGTTCCATTAAACAGCTGATTATATATAATTTTTTCTTGTAGTATAAAAATCAATCACCTTGTTTGAAAAGTTCTTTTAATGACTTTGCGAGGTTTACACCGGCCAGCTGTCCACCGTTAACAATTTCAGATATGCAACAACAATATGAAAACTAATCAAGTTCTTTTGAAGTGTTTTCCTAAACGTCTTTTTAACAGGTTTTTTGCTGGTATATATACCTGTCTGGCATCCGTAACCAGTAATTGTTCAAGTAAACTCGAGCTAATATCGATAAAGCGATTAGATATTTAAGCAATATAATAAGATCTAACCGCAATTTTTAAAACTAGCGGCTCTAGTGTTAATTATTTGTGCCTCTGATTATAGCTCCAATCACTTTTGTCACTCAAATATAAATGTCATGTGAAACGGCGCTATTCCTACCGGATTAGCTAACATGGTGTCAATGTGTTAATATGCTATTGAGATTTACACAATGGGTATTTAAAGTGCATGGCAAAAAATTGTTCTGTAAAATTGTGTGTTTAGTGGAATAAAATCAGAAATGAATGCTAAGATTTTAGTTATGTCTGATAATAAGTTTTATTTGTATTTCGGAAATATCCTTAGTAGAGGTGAGAGCGGGCCGATAATTTCAGGCCCGGCCCGGCCCGACCCGCTTTCCGGTAAAGGTCGGCCCGCAGATCTTAAATTCGAGCTTAGCCCGGCCCGGCCCGCATTTTGAAAACGCGGGCCGGCGGACCGCGGGCCTCAACCCTCGCCTAAAGTATTATACATTTAGCGATATATGTGTATGTTATACATGTATATATTAATAATTTATATATAAACCAATGCTTATATAAACTTCAATTTGTGTTGGTGCTTAACAAGTTTGTGAATGTAAATACACAAAGAAAACAAAATAGTTTTGGGTTTTACCTGAGTATATTAATACTGAGTATATATACATACATATACATGGTTACACTTGACTGCATGTGTGCGAAAGCGGGCCGGAAATTTCAGCCCGGCCCGGCCCGCTTTCTGGTAAACTTCGGCCCGACCTGCAGATTATATATTCAGGCTCGGCCCGGCCCGCATTTTTTAAACTCAGGCCCGGCCCGCACACCTTCGTTGGTACGTCCGGCCCGCACACCTTCGTTGGTACGCCCGGCCCGCATTTTTTAAACGCAGGCCAGGCCCGGCCCGGGCCGTGGGCCTCAACTCTCACTTCTATCCTTAGTTCATTTTACTCTGTTGTACAAACATATGTTAGTAATGGTAAACACTAAAAACATAATTTGAAAGAAGTTAATAAAAGCAATTATGTATATATTTACTTAACCAATGCCTTCTAACTATTTGCGCGTTAACAATACAAAACATATTGCTTTATATATTTCAAAGTTCCTTAACTATAAGAATTTTTCGTCAAATTGCACATGTAAACATAGACCACCCAAATATTTTTAGTTATATCTCGTTCTGAAGATCATATTTATATAACACTTTTTCTTTATTTCGATAATTTCCCTTAAACCTACAAAATGTATTTCAAATATTTATCAAGTAAGCCCTAAACGTCCTGTCGAGGCGTTTCATGCATGTTTACTTATAGCAACAATAGCATAGTGTGATATAATTATCAAAATTTGCATAGTTATTCGAATAATTATGATTATATTTATATGTAAATTGGCATGCAATAAACTGAATGTATTGGTCCAGCAACTTTACGACCTTAACGCGATTCATATTTAAGTTTACTTTCCTATATATAAAAGCAAATAATGTTGTTATGCACAAACGCACAAACGTTTAGGTACTAACGGAGTCTTCATATTAAAATACGCAATGCGGCAAGATTTGGCAATACAGGTTCAGAAACTTGATGATCTCAACTTTTCTTAGCTTCGATGTTGTTTTCTTTGACCACTCTCTGCTCATTTTCTTTTATTCTAATTTTGCAAAGGTGGATGTAGTCGGGTTGTTCTTTAATGATGAGTGGTCTGGCAATGATGAATTTATTCCCGGATTAAAAAAAGCTTTAGAAATACGACGGTTTAGGACCCTTGTGTTCATAATACGTAGGTAGCGTGCATAAATTTAAGGTGTGTTCACGCGTTTAAATTATTTAGTCAAAATATGAGCTACAAATTTGATGAAATATTGATTTAAATTTGAATGAAATTTGCATTTGAAAAATAGCACAAATCGCTATGCTTCAAAATTTGTGCTTAAATTTTTATTTCATTGTTTTTCAAAATCTGTTCTTTGTTTCTGATTGCCTAAATACGTAAATATATGTTGTAAATGTTTGATCAGTGTTCACACATTCAAATTCAACAAAAATTCAGAAAGGATGGTTTCAAAATCTGAGCAAAAGTTAGTAAAAATTTAAACTCTTTGATGTTGATCAAAT
This sequence comes from Trileptium ribeirensis, assembly GCA_030248225.1. Classification (NCBI taxonomy): domain Eukaryota; kingdom Metazoa; phylum Nematoda; class Enoplea; order Enoplida; family Thoracostomopsidae; genus Trileptium; species Trileptium ribeirensis. The sequence continues at coordinate 17,632 of JASANE010009777.1, read as the reverse complement.
TTTAACCTAAATTTTGAGCGTATGAATACAACTTTATAGAGTATAAGTACAATTTTATTAACCAATAATAGTTGTTTTAGTCCATAAAGAAAACAAAATTGACTTATTATTTTTGATACATCGCAAATTTTAAAACTGCGCATCGCTTTTCCTCACTGCATTTTTAATAACAACTAAACTTAGTATCCTGTTTATAACAATTTATCGCCTGCAGTTGCTCGACAACCACCGAGTACTTTACAAACGGTTACGCAGTTGGAAAGCTACTACTGTTTTATATGCGTAAAGCTTTCCGCTCGCATTTTGAGAAGCCTTAATGAACGTCGGAGGAGTAGTTGCAAAAACCACAACCGCTATGGAATGTGATTTTTGTCGGAGCGTTCCGAATTCGAAACACATCGATTGCGTATAATCGTTCTTGGTACTTAAAATGCAAGTTAATTCAGCACGTAAAGGGTTAGCCATCACGCGCGAGAAATGTAAAATCAGTAGCCTTATCTAACACACAGCTAGGGTACGATAAGCTGGCGATTACTAACAAAGCATTATGGTTCATTAAGTTTATGTGTCTTTTACTTAAGTCGATCTTTTGCTGGAATCAAGATATCACACCAACAGCAAGGCTCAGCTGGTGGACAAACGAGCTAATACCTATTCACTCCGTTATTTTTACCTTGTCCCAATTTAACGTTATTTTTCATTATCTGGAAATGATATAAAATTGAATGGCGTCCTGATAAGATAAGATTATTTTTCTGCCGCAGCTTATCTTGGTGATGAGTTTTGCTTAAATAATTTGGGCTTAGAGCACACTTCAAATAATAACAATGTCAATGTTTGTTGCTTTCAGTTTAGTAGTTGTGTCTTTTGGGATTAAGTTGTTTTCGTAATAATACAATGATTTAGCAAGCTTGTTTTTTTGTTGATGAAGCTTTTAGCTGTGCATGTATATATGTTGAGCTTTAAACTCAGATGTGCCATGATAAATATATAGATGAGGATTAGGACTGACGACAACGAACGAATGTATCAGCTACTGCAGTCATGTTGTTTGTTGCAGTTTTACAAGGACATAATGTCCTTAGTATGGAAATTGGTCGGATTATTAGTGAATTTGCTAAACTGTACCTCTGGAGACGACATGGCACGGTCCGTTATGGCTTTGAAATTTTTAATTTTGGTGGCATAATTTCGGCAAAAAGTCTTTTTTAATTCAACAGCTTGGTTAAACTTCGCTTTAACGCTGGGTTGCTAATAATCATATATCGCCTTTTTATAAACTGTATAGTGATTTGTGAACATCTGTAACTCTAGCCTTTACGGTCTCACGTGTATTTAAGAAGAAAAAGTTTAAAATATTACAAACCTATATAACAAATCCACGGTATACAATAATTAGGAATGGTTATGGCTGTTAAATAAAGTATGAATCAGAAACACAGTAAATACCACTTATACATCTAATTATACGTAGACCCAGCCTTTGTTTATTATGTTTACACCGCTGTTATCTTCAATGTATATAGGTACATCGACTGTGCTCACATAGTCTAAATTCAACCGCAACCTTCATTTCTACATTTTGTATTAGGGTTAAAATAACTGAACTAAATTTAGTTTTACGGGAAAATTTTCAATTACAAAATGGAATCAGGACTTGTTTAGAGCGCTAAGTTGTCTTTGCAATGATTTGTCATCGTCATTTTTACATTCCTAGCTCTCTCATTAAATCTAGCCCAATGTCATTGACTAATTTTTGTCGCAGCTGTATATCCGATTCTAGTATTCCAGAGCATATGCTACTGAATTATTGCACTATTTTTTGCACCAATTCTAAAGGAAATAATTTAATGGATTATCTTTATTTTGAATTTAAGAGCATTTGTAGGACGTTTAAAAATTTGTGTTTGATGTAGTGTCTTACCGGACGCCCGACTCGCAAAAGCAATTAATCAGGGCAAATATATTTTGAGCGATTCATTTAAGAATAATAAATATAGATATATGTTGTAAATGTTAAGAAGGGTATATTGATATACATAATTCTTAACAAGAGTGATTTTGTCATCATTTAGGTTCAGAAATCCAAGTGCAACATATATATTTATAGGTTGTTTTTATTAAAATCAGCATATTTTATGTGGAACACGGGTAAGGTTGCTTAATATGCTTAACTATTTGCACAACTATATATTTTTATGCGTTTACTTAAGCGAGAGCGTATATAAGGCTTCGAAAATAGACTTATTTTGAAATATTAGAAAAAATAAATATCGACTTATCCGGAGTGGACAACATACAGAAACCTGGAACGACGTGGGGCTGCAAAAACGAGACGCACCACATTTCATATTCCAATGGGTTAGAGGAATCATTTAAATTTTCTAGATTTTTATCAATTTCGTCCCGAAAATTCTTAGTTATCCTACCCAATTTCAAGGAGGCTATGGTTTGAACTCCTAGTTTAGGAGATTCAGTTTTAAAATTCTCAGAAATTTTGATACCTGCTTACCTTTTTTTAACTCTGATAGGGAAGTAAAGTTGAATAGAGAGCGCACAAAATTAAATATCTAACATAGATAATCAGCGCGGTATAAAATGAATGACAAATGCTTGCTTATTATTTGGATTAATATAATTAACCTAACCGCGGGCATAGTTGAGTACGCACTTCGAACCATTATACGACTATATGTATGCATATTATCCTGAGTTAATATACGTATTTTATATATACATACATCATGGTAGGCTAACGTGGTAGATTTTTCGGGGACGGCCTACGCATTTGTTCCCAGCTACAATTTATGAAGCCACACATCCCACATATCTCAGGAGATTGAGTCCCCATTCACATTGTATGCAACCACTCATACTATATTCCAAGGGTTTGTGTTCCCATTGACAATTTATGGAGAGATACGTGACCATATCCCATGAGTTTATGTCCCCATTCATAATATATGAAGCCACTCACCCACCATATCCCAAGGGATTGTGTCCCCATTGACAATTTATGGAGAGACACGTGACTGTATCCCAGGAGTTTATGTCCCCATTCATAATATATGAAGCCACTCACCCACCATATCCCAAGGGTTTGTGTCCCCATTGACAATTTATGGCGAGACACATGACTGTATCCCAGGAGTTTATGTCCCCATTCACAATATATGAAGCCACTCATCCTCCATATCCCAAGGGTTTGTGTCCCCATTGACAATTTATGGAGAGACACGTGACCATGTCCCAGGAGTTTATGTCCCCATTCATAATATATGAAGCCACTCACCCACCATATCCCAAAAGCTTGTGTCCTTTATTGACAATTTATGGAGAGACACGTGACATATCCCAGGAGTTTGTGTCCCCATTCATAATATATGAAGCCACGCACCCACCATATCCCTAGGATTTGTGACTCCATTGACAATTTATGGAGACACACATTCCCCATATCCCAGAGGTTTGTGCGTTTTTTTTAATCCAAGAGCAATATTACACTTACGGACGAATTATGTTTATAAAAATGTCGGCGTTTTCCTTATAATGTATACATTTGAGTAACTAAAATAATAACAAACCATTATATATCAATGGTTTCGCATTTGTCATTACTACAATATCACCGGTTGCATGGCAATAAATTTAGCTTACAGCTAAAGAAGCTAATTAGGAAGTTTTTACCCAACCATTCTTCATTATTAACTCGTTTTTGTTTCTCCGTTTTTCTATGCAGTTCTGTCCAATAGAGTAAGATTTAAAAGTACAGTAGAGTGTGGTTATAATGAATATGCTTATAGTGAAAATGCTTTTACAACGAAATAACAGGTTGGTTCCGTCCAAATTGGTCTAAGCTAAAATAATGTGGAATATAGGAAAAGTGTTTTATAGTGAACAATGCAATCAATATATACGACTGGGAGTGCAACAGAAATAGATTCACTTAAGAGAACTATTGAACACTTTCATTATGTGCTCACATTTTGATATTCGGGTATGATTCTGCGGACCAGATCAAGTATTGGCGACTATTTTTAACCCTGATCTAAACGAAAATGCGGTAGCAATCGTTAGTGTGAGATTTTATATTTTAGCTTTTGCTTAAGCTGGTGGTAAGCAAAGGCTGGGTCATTGGGGGGCCCTGCCCCACTCGGCCCCCTCCTCCGCACGAGTTTTGAATGGTACTCTTCCAGCTTACAACAGCAGTGGATTTACCAGTATGCTAGGCACGCAACTGCATAGAGCCGCCCCATCTGTCTCCAACCCTCACCACGTGTCCAAATTAGACTCTATTTATGGATCAGAGAGACCAAATGCAACTCTGAACTCTGAGATATTCTTTATGTATCTTTCTACAGGCTGACCCATTGCTGGCATGTAACCATATATATATTATTACACTTATTACATTGTCTTTCTGTTTTATAGAATACATATAAATTACATTTGCTACGTACACAATATTCTGGGTCGTCCAAGGCTCTCGGCGCGAGCCCCTATTCCCATTCGTGACGTGCTGTCGGCGTCGAACACATAGACGCCGAAGACGGTCATCACCACCCGCAGACAGGCTGATCCTCCCTAGGACCCCGGAAGCCGAGCTTCCCGAGGAAACGACTACCCCCTCCCTCACGGAACCGTACCTCAGGTCTCGCGCATGTATGCCGATTATAAAAATGCACGTGCGCACGTGTTTTGAGGTATGTGCTACTACAATACACTGTACTTAGTCAATGCTAGCTTTTTCATTTCAAATCTAAGTTTGAACGGAAAAATATGATGTTAATTTATATCGAATAGCATCAGGAAATAAGATATTTAAACATGGGATTCTGCGGATAGCGTTAATTTTTCGACACAGTCAACATGACACATATTTTGTATAGCTCAAAACGTGTCTTCTATTTTTCTGTTTGTTTCAAGTGTCAATTTCTGTAGACAGTAAAGCTTGGGTTTGTTTCAAAAATTTTCGGCCGCTTTTATGTCAATTTTACTTTAATTTTATATCGCCTGTTTTAAAATTAGTGCAATGGCTCTCCACACTAGTCAACACATTGGTGCCTTGAAATATAAAGTAATCTTATGTCCATTGAGATTCAACTCCGTTATACCTATGACCGGTCGGCTACAGGATTGCGCTTATTCAGAAAAGTCGGATCCCTGATGCGTTTTCCATAGGTGAAACTTTTGGGACCCACCGGATCCACCACAATATCCAGAGGGATGGTGTCGGCTGTGTAGCTTCAGAGATGGTAGATATGGCATAGTGGGGCTCCGACCCTGACAGGGGTAACATCACTGCCCCTATGGAAATATGTAAAGTGTATAATCAGCCAATAATTGCTTAAAGAGAACCAAATTTATGTAAATATTTATTTATTATGCTTTGATTTCAATAGGTTACAAAATATCTTAAACTTTGCTCTATGAAATTTGTTTCATCATTGATCAGATGCTGGTAACCGGATTAAACTGATAAATTTTAAATTATATATGAGAAAGGCCAGTGTTTTCAGGCTCTGGCTTAGCTCGGTTGTTGCTAAACCCTATTTGGCTCGTCTCTCGGAGACAGATCTTAGGATCTGGCTCGGCTCGGCTCTTGCTAAACAATGTCTGGCTCAGCTCTCGCAAACAGATCTTAGTATCTGGCTCGGTTCACTTCTTCATGAACTATATCCACTCGGCCCGGCTCTTCTGATGAAAAGCCAGGCTCCGCTCGGCTCTTAAGCTACTAATAATAGAAATTGGGGTTTAGTAGTTGTGAATATTCATTATTTTTCATCTAGTTTCCGTTCGTGCTACAGGGCAATAACACAGCTGACACTATTAGGCTTATTTCTGGCAAAAGTGCTACTGCTATGTTGATTAATTGGTCTGCTCTACATGTTTCATCTCAGTTTCTCGACAATAACTGTATTCATTTTCGTAAATGCATTATGAAAGTGCAACAGTTCGTGACCTCGTGTCGGTTGAACATCATTACATCCTTTAAAAATAGTATACTGCTTTGTTTATTATTATTATTAGCACTGGCGGGTGATACTACAAAGCAACTGTGTTTCCGTTGACATGTGAACCATTAAGGTAAATACTTATTTATCTCTAAGGAAACAGGATCTCTGAATTAAACCAGGAACAAATGATCATATTGCGACAACAAAGTGACGATGAATTATTAGAAATCAGGCTAGTATAATTGCCGATATCCAAAAATAAAATATAGCAGGAAGCTAATTTTCCAGAAGACTTCCATATTTCTGTTATCAGCAGCTACACAGCACTATTTATTTTCAACATTATTGATTATAAAAATCACAAAAGTATTTGATTATTTTGAACGTCAGGAATGCATATGCATTCCCTTTAGAATATTATAAAAGGTAAAAATAAAAGTTGATGAAAATCGTAGGCTATTTAGAAATCCAATATCGTTTGTTCTATTATGAAAAGTGCAGTCATATATCGCATTTTATATTTGTTTGTTTAAACATTTCTGGCACTGGTACACCGGCCGTTGGTAACCTATGTACTGCTTAAGGTTTGGGCTCGCTGTGATGGCCTTAACGCCTAGTCCTATCATCGTTACGCTGACTTTCCGGTTACTGGTATGAGTTCGGTTAATAAACTTATTTATTTTGTTGTTGTGTAGTTAATCAATCTATCTATATATACATATATATAAATTGTGAATCGTAGTAGTAAACATAATATTAATAATGGGAGCTAAAACCAGAAGTGTTAAAACGTAAGGAGCGTTATCGATAAATCATGAACCGTAGTAGCAAACATAAGATTAGTAAGGAGAGTGAAAACCACACACAACGAATCTAAATTTCTTTCGTAGTGCAAAGAGTATGTTGGATCAATTTTGTGTAGCAAACTTATTACAATTTCATTCTTATAAACATGTATTGTTATAAGTATGCAACCAGACAATAAAATGTTTCAGCTGTTAGCATGAATGTTTGCAAAACCAGCTGAATATCAAATTAATTTTAACGAAAGATTATACTCTGCTGTACAAAACATTTGACATAGTACAGGTTTGATTGACATACCTGTTACGTGAAAAACCCTAGACGCAAAATATATATTTATTTGACGTTATTTGGTGTTATTTGATGTTATTGGTGCATGTATAGTGGTGTTTTCTGTCTTGCAAACAAAGTTATAAACTGATTGGAACAGTTAGGTTTTGGCCTACACTATTATGGGAACATTTAGGACAAATTTGTGACAGGTAACCAGCATAGCTTTTAAAAAGATTTTTTAATTACATGTGAAGCCTATGAGTTTGTTATATAGGTTGATATAAAAGAATGTTAAATATGAATGAAAAAATTCAACACTTAATAGCTTTAGTAGCTAAGTACGTATCACATTATAAAAGTCGTATTGTTGTCCAAATATATATGGGACGTTTGACAGTTTGAAGAAATTTTATTTCAGATAATTCAGCGGCCGAGCAGTAATTTGTGCCTAGATATGTTGCCTTATACACGAATACATTATTTTGTAAGCCTAATGCACATTCAGTCATCCTAAAACGGTACGCCAGTCAAATCTTAGCCGTCAAAGTTGCTTATTTGTTTAAATACGCATTCGAGTAGCTGGTAGTTTTGAGAAATTTTATTTCATATAATTCTGCGGTCGAGCATTAATTTGTGCTTAGATATGTTGCCTTATGCACGATTACATTATTTTGTAAGCTTAACGCACATTCAGTTATCCTAAAAACGGTACGTCAGTCAAATCTTAGCCGTGAAAGTTGCTTATTTGTTTAAATATGCATTCGAGTCGCTGGGCAGTTTTGAGAAATTTCATTTCATATAATTCTGCGGTCGAGCAGTAATTTGTGCTTAGATATGTTGTCTTAACACGATTACATTATTTTGTAAGCCTAATGCACATTCAGTCATCCTAAAAACGGTACGTCAGTCAAATTTTAGCCGTGAAAGTTGCTTATTTGTTTAAATATGCATTCGAGTCGCTGGGCAGTTTTGAGAAATTTTTATTTCACACAATTCTGTGGTCGACCAGTAATTTGTGACTTGATATTTTGGCTAACAAAGTTACATATTTTGGGAAGCACTAGTACATTTTAACAATACGCGATCCCACAAAATGTCTATAAAATGAGTTTACAAATCGATAATTTAAATTTTAACTGCCGTACAAATTTTAGCGGCATAGTTTTATTACCTTACGAAAATCCATCCCAGATCTAATGTCATACCTACAAAGGAAATGGCTAATGTCTAAAAATCGACGATCATAATGTTTAAAATTTATATAAAGCTTATTACCAAGATATAAGCAAAGGTGTTGTTGGAAAACTTTGGACCTGGGGTGTACGCACGCACTTAGATGGTCAGTTCAATAGATCGGTCAGTCGTATTGTAGCAAGTTGGCAAAATTGTTATTCTATTTGTAAACTGTGGGTACCAAGCGAAACTTTGAAGCACCATGGGTGCAAGCACCAGAAGGGGACATTGGGTGGGGTACGCGTTACCCCAGGAATATGCCTCGGGCTATCAGTGCGTCCCAATGACGAAGCCCATGCCCTCAGAACGGTTTGTTGTATATACGTTTAAGACATATCTTTGTTCATTTCAGGTTTAATTTTTTTTATAAATATTATTTATATATATTCAAGAAGATGTATGTGGATGCATTTATACGAAACGGCCAGTAATGACAAATCGTTGAACTAACATTATTTTTATCTATGTCAAAGCTCAATAATATATTTTATTTACGGCGTTTAATTTAAGCCTGCTCTGAATCAACTTGCAGCCTTACGATTTAATATATCTCTTAATGATGTACGATATAGCAGAAATCAAAACTATTACAGTATGTGAAAATTAATTTTTAAATCATAAAACTTATGAATCAGCTTTCGTCTTCAGTAGTAAATATGATAAAAAATATTACCACGAATTATTAAATATTAACTGTGAATTCAGCATAAAATTCTGAATTAATTAACACACTGACACACGTGAGTTGGTCGTCATGTCATCGTCAGCACAACCAACTCCGTCATCGTCAACAACAGTGATTGAAGTGCTCAAAGATGAATCACATTCGATTCCGTGTGATCTTAATAATCCGGAAATGGTCGAAACAGCAAAGCTTAATTCACCACAACAAAATAATTTCTTTCTCAAATGGATCCATTCCGAACAAGGCATTATCTATAGTCGTAGTGGACACTCAGCTGGATCCGCTTCGGTTGAATATAAAGGTAAGCTACAATTTTATTTTAAAGATGTCCTTTGACAATCCTGTGTGATAGCTAAACAGTCAGTCAGCCTACTAAAGGTAGTTATTAAGCAAATGTCATGTCATCTGATTTGTACACAAGGTTGCTTATATATAAATTATGGGCGGCTCATATATAAGTCCATTTAGCGTTTGGATATTATTTGTCGTTCACAGAGAAATGTGTGCACTTACTCGACATCTTCAGCATATACAAACGTGGTGAGAGATGATTGGGGGTACAGAGACTATGGGGGCATAGTTTCCAAAAGATGGGTGCTATAGCAAGCGTAAAATAATTTTCCCCCCCAACTGGGATTGGGCCAACATTACATTAGAACGTATGTAACAACCTGCGTGAGTTGTTATGAAAAGCGGGTTCTGCGTAACAACATTCGTACGATGTTACGGATAGCCGCTTGTATGTAACGACATTGCTAATTTGTTACATACAAGCGCTTATGCGTAATAACATTCGTACGTTGTTGCGCATAAGCGCTTGCACGTAACAACATTGCTAATGTTGTTACGCTCGAAAGTTACAAGCTTTCTCAGCTTTGTAACAACAATGGGATGTTGTTACGACCAGTCTTAACCATACATACTCAAAGTCCGAGGTCTCGGGGTATGATAGCCAGTGCCTCGGTGGTGGGACGTCGGTGTTCGGCTTTCAAGGGAGGCAGCTAGTTGGCGGAGGTGGGGGGGGTAGCAGGTAGGTTGAATGTTGAAATTCGTAGAAGTTCATAATTTCTCCAAATTTCTCGCTCAATTTTCACCATTTTTGTTAATTTTTGGCGATTTTTGCTCATGTGTTCCCTAAGTTTCCTTAATGTTTCCCAATTTTCGGAAACTTTACTGCGCCTACGGCGCTGAGGCCAGGCACGTAGGATCGGTTGGCGGGTTGGGCACCACGTAGAGCGGCAAACTCGTCGGGGAGGGCGTACGATACTGTGGAGAGGGAGTTTTGGTAAATCACTGTGTAGTGGCGATTTCAGGACTTTATAGCACACTTGTGTGCTTTTATTACAAGTTAGTCGCACATAATAAGGATCGAATGAAGCTGCAATAGACTGATGAGATATACTATAAACGACAAAGGTCCGCTTTATGCTGCATTGCCGTAAGTCCGAACTTACGACTGAAGCAATCGGTCGCTCACATAAAGATGGGAGCAGTGACTGCACACAGTTCCACAATGCACTGATATGAAATATAGCATACATGCCGAGGCAGAAATTCAGTGGCGGTACCCCCACCGCTGAAGCGTCGGGTTCCACCTTCGAGGCGCTGGTCTACCCCGGCGCGCGGAAATTTAGGCAAAACATGCATAAATACGGTGAAAATTACCAAAATAGAATCAAGTAGACAAAAAGTGTAGTCGGCCGGTGAAAATGATGTTATCAACTTTTTTCAGCACCCCATCCCCGAGACCTGTTGTGTCAGCATGTATGTAATATAAGCTTGAGAATATCGATAGTATAACTCATAACATTCAATACTTTTTTAGGTGACGGGGTGAGGGACGGGTGCTGAAAAAGTTGACATCTTCCCTTCCCATTGACAACCCTTTTTGGCAGACTACAACTTTTTTGCAATTTTCACCGCATTTATACATGTTTGCTAAAATTTTCCGCGCGCCTGGATAGACCAAAACATCGGCGTAGACGGTTCTACGCTGCATGAATGGAAGTAGCCCTCCACTGAATTTCTGCCTCGGCACGTATGCTATATTCCACAGCGGTGCATTGTGGAACCGTGTGCAGTCACTGCACGCATCTTGATGTGAGCGACGCATTGCTTCATTCGCAAGTTCGGATTTACGCCAGTGCAGCGCAAAGCGGACCTTTGTCGCATATCTCATCAGTCTATTGCAGCTTCATTCGTTCCGTGTTATGTGCGACTAACTTGTGATAAAAGCACACAAGTGTGCTAAAAAGTCCTGAAATCGCCATTACACATTGATTTACCAAAATTCCCTCCCCAGAGTATCGTACGCCCTCCCCGACTGGTTTGCCGCCCTACATGGTGCCCAACCCGGCAACCGATCCCACGCGCCTTCCCTCAGCACCGTAGGCGTCGTAAAGTTTCGCGAACATTGGGAAACATTAAGGAAACTTAGGGAAAACATCGGCAAAAATCGCCAAAAATTAACAAAAATGGCGAAAATTGAGCCAGGAAAAGGGGAAATTATGTACTCCTACAAATTTTGACATTATACCTACCGGCCGTTCCGCCCCCCGAGGCACTGGCTATCATAGCCTGAGACCTCGGCCTTTGTCGGACTTTGAGTATGTATGGTTAAGACTGGTCGTAAGAACATCCCATTGTTACGAAGCTGCGAAAGCTTGTAACTTTCGAGCTTAACAACATTAGCAATGTTGTTACATACAAACGCTTACGTATGCTTAACAACGTAAGCATGCTGTTACGCAGAACCCGCTTTGCGTGACAACTCACAAAGGTTGTTACATACGTTCGAATGTAATGTTACCATGCACACGTGTTTATATGCTGACGATGTCGTGTAAGTGTACATATTTCTCTGTGAACGACGTATAATTACTGTGTAAGTGCAATAGTATATATAGTACAACGTTGATATCAAACGTATCTTAAGGATTCAGCGACGGCTGTGGCCATAGTAAGCTATCTCAATACTCGAGCGTATTCTCGCTACTCTCTTAATTTGTGCTAGAGAAATTCAATCTGTCACATAAATGTGGCTTCAGTTAGTGTTCATGCTAGAACAAATAGTGTTGCGCAAGGCCTGTTTTAAAGCCAAAGGCAGGCCGAACGGTAAAATTTTCGACCGATCCACGGCCGGCTTTGAAATGAAGCATCTGGCCGTCGGCCGATAGCCGGCCGACGGTTTAACGGCGCACGGACAGCTCAACGAACAATGAACGGCCGACTGCTGCGAAACTTATCTTATTACGATACAAATTTAACATCATTCTTCAGAATTTGTTTGAAAATTCAATTACCGCGACCGTGAACGGCAGAAACTTGTTAACGGCCGGCTGTTACCCAAAAAAATTATTCTTAAACGGCGGCTTCACAGCCGTTAACAATATTAACAACAATCGCTTTTGTAGCATTATTTGATGAAAAACGCGCTATTTCCAAATATTATATTGTGTATATACGTTAACCCTTTTATGCCCAACTCTGCAAATTGGCATTAGCACATATTGCAACACGTTGTATAAACTATGTATGTCGCGTTGTGTATGTTTCCACGCGCGTTGTTATTCGCTCACTTTGTGAGGCTGCTTAAGGACCGAGTACCAGTTAACAGATGGCTCAATGGTTTGCGTACGTCGCTCTCACGCTTGTGATCGGGGTTCCATCTGCGGCGCGGGTTTGAATTTGTTAAACAGTGTACAGTACACACACTACTTCGGGCTTTAAAGGGTTAAGTTGCTGTAGACGATGATGAATTACTATTGCAAAATTGAGAATAATGAGGAGATAATAGATTAATCAAGCTGTCCTCAAATCATTATCGCGATTTGATGCGTTTAAAGGTCTTAGGTGAGGGTCCTTTGCCTTTCATCGTTCGTGTTTTTAAAACACATTAACTAGCTTAGTTGGTCGACATATTAGTGCTATATAATTCCATCGACCAGCATCTTTAAATTTAATTGCATTACTAATGATTAAATAGTTTAATATACATTTATACTCATATGAATTTATATATGTATATATTTTTTGCAGTTTTTAATATATGCCTATAGTACAGGGTGACTCATAAGTAAGGCCCCAGCATTAAAGTGACCTAACACGCCAAGTAATAAACATATCGAAAAGCATTTTGGCATGCGCGTACTCTGACATAAGTATAACTTAAGTTTTTGATGAATAATACTTACCCTATATGCGAACCTGTGCGCCTCCAAGAACAATACATTGCTCTTGTCGAAAACGTACACTTTGACAGACTTTCGAACCATTTCAGGCTCCAGAAGGGAAAGCTCCTCCGACATATCTTCTTTCATGCACACAAGGTGTTGCGTTTGTATACCTTCTCCTTCAATACTTCCCACATAATATAGTCAGGAGGGTTTAGATCAGGAGAATCAGCAGGCCTTTCGACAGGGCCTCAGCGACCCAGCCAACGGCCCGTAAGGGTTTCGTCTAACTAACGGCACACAGCTAACGCAAAATGATGTGGCTCGCCACCTGCATAAAGCGAAGCCTGTCAATATTTGGTAACTGTTGAATATTAGGATAAAATGCATTTCGTAGCATCATTAGATAGTTGTCTGCATTCATACTACCATGGAAAAAGCACGTCTCAAAAATTCCACCAGACTACATGCCGTCCCATACTATCAGACCAGGGGCATTCATAAGGTGTTCGATAGTGTTATAAGGGTTTTCTACATGCCAATAAACACAGTTACGCCGGTTAAATTGGCCGTTTAGTTTAAAATTGCTTTAGTCGGAGCAAATGATTCCGTCAGCTAAATCAGGATCATCGTCTAGACGCTGTAGCTATTTTTCACAAAATCGCAGCATCACCCGATACCGACGAAGGTCACTCTGTTCGGGGCAAGCTCGCTACAGAACCTGTTATATCAAACCTTATATTATTTGAAGCAATAGTTTTATTGGTACTAATATTAATATTTATGATATGGGTGCTGCCAAGACTAATGACGGGATCATTGTAGCATAACTCCGCGGCTATTTTGGTTAACTGAATACAGTATTTTACTGCAGTTATGCGTTCAGGCAAATTATGTCGAGTATCAGACATTTGCTTTATGAAGATATTTATAATATATATGTTCGGTTATAAATCCTGAAAATATGATTTGTACGTATTATGTCAGTCTCAGCAACAGTTCGAAGTCGGGGCGTTACTTATGGGACATCCTATTTAGCTATGTATATTTAGATAGATTTATATATATATATATGTATATATTTGTATACAGTTTTCAATATATATGCCTGTAGTATATGAATATTTAGGCCGAGTTCTTGGTGGTGACGATCATTCTTTACGTTTAACGTCGATCAAATCTGACGACGAAGGAATCTATCAATGTATGATCGACATATTCTCACCCCCGATGCAACTCAAAGGCGACCCGATTCGTATTGTTGTTCGGAGTAAGCAATTTATATAGATGTTAGTCTTTAAAGTTTATAACTGTTTGACAATAACCAATTAGATTTCAAAGCATTGTATTTACCTAATTTTGCGACGTACTGAGCAATTGCATGATTTTTGTTCGCTCGCTTTATGACAAACCTTAAGAATTTGAACGGAAATGTACTAGGCATAAAATAGATAAAAATAAACGGCTCCTTGTACTCAAATGTGTTTAAGTTATGTGAATATTACCATAGGAGTTCAAGATGTTTTATTGAAGAGTAAGTTACTCTTCATCTTAGTCACTGTTAACCTTGAGGTATTTCGCGTGTGTTGCACGCTGCCCTTCCTGCGTTTGACAGGAAACATTTTGTGCTTCTTCTTTGCGATTAATTGTCCTTTGGATAATGTTATTTAAGGGTTTACTACCATTGAACGCAGTGGGGACAAAATGTCGCTTCCGCTAACGAAGTGCGGTAGGGACGGACTTATAAAGTAGGTATGCAAAATGAAATGGTGCACATTGCATAGATGGGACATCATGAAGGGCTATCTATAGACCAGTGTATAACCGAATTTCCGGTTCTGGCGAAAATCGTGCTTTGTTTGCGGTTCCATCAAAAGGAAAAAACCGTACCGGAACCGGAATTCCTGTATAAAAATTTGTTTAAAATTGTCCACGTTTTTTTGCTACATCGGTGGTCCAATCATATATACACAATGATCAAGTTCCAACACAACTAAACAAAAGAAAAGACTGACGCAGCAAATTACCTTGTGAAACGTAAATAGGCCACAAGAATTTTTCATCTTCACCCTGCAGGAGTTTGTTAACAAAGCAAAGTTAGGTTGATGCTTGTAGCAGCGGTATATGTTAGAATTGAACTGGGCCAACTTGATATACATAGAGTATAGATTATTGAAATACTTAGCAGTAAGCTTGGCTAATATAAATTGCGTGAAATACCAGCCAATGCGCTTGTAAACTTTGTAATCAGTCTACATTGCAGTAAAGTTAAAGTTTCTGCAAAGCAGACAAAAACTGCTTTCTTGGAAACGAACAGTATGTATTGATGCTGTGCGAGCAGTATCACACTTTGTGTCATTTATCGCATCTATCAGGAAATTATCATCATCTAACTGAGGGGCACTAGCTGCCCAACGCTAGGCTAGCCTTAACAATGTCTTTATGTTCTCATTATCCTGGGTAACCAATTAGGGGTAAACTATTACATACAGGCTCCGCTGCAAACACGCTAATTTTGTGAATTTGAAACTGCTCTAATTATCAGAAATAATCGTGATCAGCAATAAAATTTCAACAATTTCACACCTTGTCAAAAACGAAAAATCCTTTAAATCCTCATTTTACTGGCTGCACCTTTTTTCTGTTTCCATTCTTTCAGGCTTACTTATCGATCAGTAGTATATACATAATCAATTACGGCATTGCGATATTCTAAATGTGATGTCAGCCGCGGCAAAGCCGGGGCAAATTGTTGTGTTTGCATGTTATCGTGACACCCTTAATACGAAATGCTCTAGTAAATCTCTCAAAAAAAACTATTCCAGCATTACCGCATTTCGAAACTCAGCCACCAAAGGAAATCTATTCAGCGATTGGTGATCCGGTGACGATAAACTGCGTTGCAAGCGGAAATCCAAATCCCTCGTTGGTATGGAATAAGGTAACCATGAACACTTGTATTGTAAGCAAAGCCGACACTTTCGTTTTCTTATTACTAATTTCGAATCACTACTCTTGGTACTTCGTTTTCTACGCTGGCCTTTATGTAATAACCATTTTTCTAGAGGTTTTCATTAGTTTATAATATTGCTGACAACCATCCAGATTTTCAGTGCTCACCAATATAATAATTTTAATTTTATTTCTTGTATAATTAGAAATTGCATGAATAAGTTTTAAGTTTGAAACATTTTTTAATGTTTCTCAATACAATTTGTTTTAATTATATATACAGCTTCAAGGAGAATCTAAATCGGAAGTCGCGTTACATGTCAAATTTCAGTTACCAACAAATAATTTGCGAGTGGTGTTTTTGAAATATATAAAATCAGACCTACATATCAAGTCATGCACACCAGCTTATATATTGCTGACATTTCGATGACTATCAATGTAGCTTCGTAAGTACACACGGCTTCATAGCACGTCAGAGCAAAGCACATCGCTACACCTTTGACTGGTTTGTATGGTGATGGATAAGAGTGTCATAATCTTCTAAATTAGCCGTTGCTGGCTCGTGCTACTATTGATTGATTTCATTTTAGGACGGCAAGCGCTTGCATAACGCGACGCATCGCATTATAACATCGCATTCACTGCATATCAGTCGACTTGTGCCTGGCGACGAAGGCAAGTATCAATGTATTGCTCGTAATTCAGTCGGAATCAAACGGACGGAAACGAAATTAATATTTGCAAGTAAATGTTGTTTACAATATTGAAGCATTAACCACAGCGGCATATCCAGGTATTTCTTGTCAGAGAGTAGGGCTCCCAATAGCTTCCTATAATAGCCCAACTTACAGCGTTTACTGCGACCGGTGGACGATTTGACAGGCCAACAACAGTCGTGGACGTCCACATCTGGATTTGCCTGCGTTTGTCTATTGTTTATAATTTATTGCTTTGTCGGCATGCCTTTTCTTAATTTTTTAAACTTATTTGTGCATAGACTTTCTTCTCATGACAGCCTCACTTTCAGTGTTAAGAGCAACCGGTGGACAATTTGACAAGCCGCCAACACTCGTGGGCGGCCACATCTGGATTCCAATCAGATTGCCTATCGCTTATAATATATAGATTAGTCAGCATGCCTTTTGTTAATTTTTTAAACGTATTTGTGCATAGGCCTGCTTCCTATCATTGCCCAGTTTCGGCGTTTAGTGCAACGGGTGGACAATTTGACAAGCCGCCAACACTCGTGGGCGTCCACATCTGGATTCCAATGCGATTGTCTATCGCTTATAATTGACGGAGGCAAGACGAGCCACCGAAGGTGGCGAGTCGCAGCCGGAGGCGTACATTTAACTTTATTGACGGAGGCAAGACGAGCCACCGAAGGTGGCTAGTCGCAGCCGGAGGTCTAGATTTTTTAACTTTGTATATATCAATTTCAATATACTAGACGCAAAATTTCAATTTTCTCTGTGACTTTTTTTTTGTTTGTCACAGAGAGGTCTGCAGGTTGAGCGCCTGGGCCGATTTTAGAAATTTTTTTTTACTTCGTG
>JASANE010009775.1:0-56683 GCA_030248225.1 Trileptium ribeirensis | reverse complement strand
TTCAAATGAATTTAGGAACTCTATTTTGATGGTGGAGCGTTTTCAAGCACATCTCATCAAATTTGTTATGCTTGCTGCAAGCCTCATACCGTGCTGTTTTTAATACCTTAGGATTAATATTATACTTCACCTTATCTTTGTATATCCAAATATAGGATGAACATAGTGTAATGGTAGTTGATTCAAGTCCAAAGTAATATAGTTGACAAAACATCTCATCCACAGCTTTGGGGCTTAAAATGTCTACTGTTTTTGAACCTAGACCTATAAGTACCCCAGTGACTGCTAAGCTTATTATTAGCGATAGTATAGCTATTGAATTTGTAAATCTAGCATCCATACTCAAGTGCCAGTTACATGTTTGAGCAAGGAAGTCTTTTTAATAATATGTCTCACCATTATTCTCGCTGCTCAATGTAAGCCCGCTTCTTCGCATTGACAAAATTGATGTTGAGGAGCATCTCGTCTTCGACGGGGTCAATCGGTATAGGCTTACCTTTCTCATCCGCGTAGCAGTGTGTGTAATATATGTCGAGATCGGCAATAGTTTGTTGTCTATCGGGTGTAGTGAGGCCAAGTTCATTCAGTACCATGTCGAGGAAAATATCGGCGTAGAAACTAAATTCGTATAAGCAACCAGTTTTTCCCCAATGGTCCCATGGCTCGGCCGATTTATTTTGTTGACAACCGACACAATTCTCCTTTACAAGTTCAAGTATGCATTCACATACTGAAAGATAGTCCGATCGCTTTATTACGCTGTTCATTGTGAAGGGATTGCGCGGTTTGGGAAAAGGTGTATTGTCAAAGCAAATTAGTAATTTCATAAATCGTAAATATCTTTATTTAATGTTAATAAATTTTAGAATTAATACGGATACGCGGTAATAATTCGATTCAAAGTACTAATATATACTATTTTAATACAATTAGTATATTGTCCGATGGCACTAATTTTACCAACGCTACCGTCGAAGTACTTAATAAAGACAAATTTGTCGGGTGACTGTTGGAAGCTGCCGTCGTAGTTAAAGTAAGTTTGATATATTAAACGTTTAAGTACATTTTGCCCGAAACCGAAGCTGGACTTGCCGTCTTCATTACACTGATTGAGATGTGATAATTTTATATGTGTATAGTCAATTGTGGAAGCATGTAACTAAAACTAACTGTAGTAAAATTACTTTATTTTCAGTTAATACGGAAACGCGGTGATTATCTTGTGCCAGCTCGATATATAAACGATCTTTAATCGAGCGGACAGCTTATCCGTCGCCGATACACGTCCAACAAAGCAGTCGAAATTCTTAATCAAAACAAATTTGTCCTCCGATTGCTGATATTTCTCATCATAATTTCGGTAGGCATATATTAACTCCTTCAACTTAACCCTATCCACCACGAAGTGTGACTTCAAGTGTAAATTCTTGGAAAAATGAATGCCGCTAATATGACGAAAATCAATACGGGGTAGGTCAGTCAATTTCCATGGGTTCTTCTTCTCCGATGATTTCTCTGATTGAAGCACAATTCTGGTCGGATATCGGTACTGCTCTGAGGTAGTAGGTACTAAATTGTTAAATCTTTTCATGCAGTTTTTCCCACTGCGCTTTGTCGAACTCAATTTCAAGAACTTTGATCTCACGTGTTCGGGGCGCATAAATAACAAAGTGTGCTACGCTAAGACCGGTTATTGCAAGTTGACCTAATACCTGGTAATAATATTTGTGGTTTCGCTTTAAATCAAACTCGCCTGATAGGGGTGAATGGAACAGTAAAAGCGAGACCCTCTATCTTTGGCTATTTCTAAAATTGACCTTGGCGTTGGGGCAGTATCGTATAAACACTTAATTTCTAAGACTTTTGGTTCACTGAAATCTGGTGCAGTAACAAAGCCGTCAGGTGTGGTCCCTAGATATGGTGCATCGGCAGGAACGCACAACCCGGCCTTATGAACAAGTACTGCTCTATTAAAGGTATCCTGCTGGTACTTAATATATGCTAACTTTGCGTTTTCCTCCTCGGTTATACCTAGTAAACAAAATGTTGGTATGAACGGTGTCCGGGATTTTTTAATATCTAGAGCCAGCCGCCTTAACGTGCTAGCCGATCGAGCACTTGCTAACCGCCCAAAGTTAGAAGAAGTTATCCTGCTTTGACGTGCCTCCCACCAGGCATCAGCTTGATCACACGTCGATTTAAAAAGTGGAACAACAATATTATCAAACATATACTATTTAATAATAATATATAAAACCGTTACCTATTTAAAAGAAACTGACTAATTTCAATATATACCAAGAAACTGAGCAAATTTAAAACCACCAAGATAAAATTTCCCGCCAAAATGCGAAGTCATTAATCACTTAGCTTGTGTGGCGGTTAAATATATACGTATTTGAAAGCAAAATATAGGCAGCAGAGAAACTCTTTAAATTTAAAACCGCCAAAATAAAATTTCCCGCCAAAAGGCGTAGTCATTAATCATTTAGCTTCTGGGCGGCAAGATCAAAGGAATTGTGACACTGATTAATTACTTTTTGAGATTGGTGGAATAGATTTTATCCATTAAATACAATTATATTATTAAAAAGACCCAATTTTAAATTTTCAAAAGTGATTTTATGTGCAAGCAGCAACACAAGTCATTTATATTACACACTTCAGACTGCTATGGCACAACATGTATGCAATCAATGTGGCGTAAAGTTTTCAACAACATCAAACTTGCTGCGCCATCAACGTTCAGCTCACCGCTACCATGATCCAACAATGGCACATGAATGTCCGGTATGCGATGCAAGGTTCATGCGTGCAGACGTACTTAATCGTCACATTGAGCAAGTCCATCAAACAACACCGCAGCCAAAGCCGTTTCAATCAACAACATGCCCGGTATGCGACAAAACATTCTCCCGTAGCAGCAATCTTAATCGTCACATCAAACAAGTCCACAGTCGTCCAGCGAAGCGGCACAGCACTCCCGAACAGGTACCACCAACGAAGGTGCGACGGATTCAAAAGCGGAGTGTGGACGATCTACCCGACGAAGACCCCGTCAACTACCGTGGCGACGATGAACATTACCGGCATAATTGGCAGCTAATTCGCACCCACTATCACATTGGTCGTAGTGTCCAGGATAAATACAACTTTCGCCTGGACAAGGCAGCGGACCAAATGGTGCGAGAGCGACTCACAGCAGTTTTCGAGGCTCAGCGGTGGAAAGCGAAATGGAATTTATCGTTCGGATTCGTGCTTCAAAACATCAACACCAACGAGGAACGATATTATTATTCCAGCAGCAACACCCGATTCCTCGACACCCCCGTGCTTGTCGCCAACCGTGATGATTTCGGCCGGCTCCTTCGGAAAATTGATGGTATGGATATACTAGAGTGGGCACAACAACAACGCCCAAACACTAAATACCGCGTACTTAAAATAACAAACATGACGGTATATATAAATAAAATTAAACCACACACTTTAATTGGATGCCCGGTAACATTGCCCCAATATATCAAACGTAATAGAGCAATAATTGCATTAGACAATAATCAATACGGTCATCAGTATACAGATAATAAATGCTTTTTTCGATGCCTTGCAATAAAGCGTGGTTTTGATTGGCATCACATGGCCGCTTTCGAACAATACGTTAATGATCAATGCAATGAGTGGTGCCGGGCGAAGAGTATTAATAATTTCGAAGGAGTGGGCAGCGAAGATCTTCACGACCTCGAGGATTATCTACGCCTCAACATTGCCGTCTACGAATTGGAGCCCCATGAGGCCGAACGAACAATTACTAACGTTGAACGGGCCATGATGGAAGTCGACAATGATTTACCGGTGATACGCCCAATTCACGATGGCATTGACGACGACGATGAAATACTCGATTCAGAAGATGATGGCGAAGATGAAATCATCCAGCGCAGTGGTCGAGTATTTTTGGACGATGAGGCGGCAGATGATACGGATGATGGTGACAACGGTATCAACTTCAATGATGGTGACAATACCACTAACACCAACAATATTACAAACAATGGTGAAGCCGATAATATAAACAATAATTGCGGTGGCGGCAACAACACTACAGGAATCCTCATCCACAAGTCCCGCGGCAATTACAACGAAACGCTCAACATCAATTTCTTTGACAATCATTTTTCGTATATAACTGACATTGAACAATATTGTAAATCATGGCGTTGTAATGATTGTGATCGTCTATTTAATCGTAATGATAATTACAACCGTCATATTCAATATTGCAGTGGCAAAGAAACGAAAGTGATCTATAAAGGCGGTGGTTATGGACTCCCGAAATTCATCCATACGGAACTACGGGAGGAGGGGTACGATATTCCTACTACTAGAAAAGAATTTCTACCCCTACCGTGCTACCTTTGACTTCGAAGCTCGTTTCCAAAACAATGAGCAGGCCGAGGGACGAAAACTGATATACTCAAAAACACTAATTCCTGCTAGTGTTTCCATAGCTAGCAATGTGCCCGGTTTCGAGGATCCTGTATGTTACATTGGTGAGCCGCACGATATTATCCATCAAATGCATGCCCGTCTTTGTGATATTAGCGATATGGCGTATGCAATAATGAAAGAGCGCTTTCAGCCGGTACTTACGGATTTGGAAGATCGCCACAAACAATGCCAACAGTTCCATAAACAATATAAACAACTTTTAAAACACCAGCGGGATAACACACCAGAAATCAATGCCGCTCGCGACTGCTACTATGAAAACAGGAAGTGGTCTACATACTATTATAAACTTAATAATTGGTTGCGGCAACTGGTTGTTATAGGATTTAATAGCGCCAAATTTGACATTAACTTGATCAAAAAACACTATATACCCCTCCTAGTTCGTTCAAATACCAAAATTCATCATGAAATAAAGAAAAACAATGGGTTTATGAGCTTGGCAACCGATAAACTACTATTTTTGGATATTGCCAACTATCTAAGCCCGGGAACAAGCTATGCCAAATACCTTAGCGCATTCCAGGTGGATCAGCAGAAAGGATATTGGCCGTATGAATGGTTTGAACGACTAGAGCAGCTAGATGACACCGATCTCCCTCCCCGCAATGCTTTTCACAGCGCCCTACGTCAGTCGGATATTAGCAACGAGGATTACGAACACCTACAGGCAATATAGGCTGAGCAGGGATTTCGAACAATGCGGGATTTACTCGTGTGGTACAACAACCTAGATTTCGTTCCCTTCCTCGATGCCGTGCAGAAGATGTACGACCAATTCAGAGAGTGGGGAATAGATATGTTCAAGCACGCGATAAGTCTCCCCGGGGTTGCACTTCAAAGGATGATGCAAGACCTTGCAGAGGGTGCCATGTTCACACTATTTAACGATAAATGGAAGGATATTCATAACACAATTAAAGATAACATTGTTGACGGGCCATCAATAGTGTTCCATAGGTATCATGAAGCAGGCGCAACTACTATTCGTGGCGGAAAATTAGTCGCAAAAATTTTGGGTTTCGATGCCAATTCATTGTACTTGTGGACACTATGTCAGATGACGCCAACAGGGATATTCAATGTGTGGACCCCGGAGAGTGAGGGAGTTGAGGTGCCGACCGCCCCCAGCAGCGATATGGATGCGACACAGAATAAAAACAATTTCGATGATGGCGTGGGTCAAAACTACAACATAAAAATGCGCGCGAAGGCTGGCTACACCCATTGCTTTATGGAGCTGACTTTCCTCGAAAAGGTTGCCCGTATACTTCGGCGCCGCTACAAAAACCCCAATGTACAATTTCAACATCGATTCAATGGCGACCAAAAGAATTTCTACCACGGTTCGATCATCGGTGGATGGCTATATTCCTGTCGGGAGGTATGGTAATGCCAGGGCCATCGTTGTGGAATTTGACGGTTGTTATTGGCATTGCGGCCATGAATGTGAACTAACTCAACATATTGCACCCGAACTCTTCAACGAGAGGCAGGCGAAAACCCCGAATAAACATAACTTTCTAAGATCATTAGATTGTGATGTATATTTTGGGAAAGGGTGCACCTTCTTACCGGAACTTACTGATAAATCAAACTGTGAATGGTCAGATTGGTGCGATATCTATACACCAAACGGCTTCGGAAGCGCTACCCGTCCCAAGATCAGCGAATTCATTGAAAAACTGATGACGGACGATGTATTCGGTATTGCCCTGGTGGATATTCAAGTGCCGTTTTGGGATGACGAAAAACGAGAGCGGTGGGAAGAGATGCCCCCAATTTTCAAAAACATCAACATTACTTTAGTGATATTGGACACGAAATGAGGGCCTACGCTGAGACAAATGGTATCATGAAGGCCCCCCGCCGCAGTCTCATTGGATCCTATTTCGGCAACAAAATTCTCCTGGCAACACCCCTACTACGTTTCTACACCAATGAAGCCGGCCTCATAATAACGCGGGTGCACAAGTATGTGGAGTTTTCACGTATGGCGTCATTTCAACATCTTGGCGTGGAGGTGGCGGACCAAAGGCGACGGGCAGATAGGGACCCCCAAGAAAAAGTAAAGGGGGAGATGTATAAACTAATAGGCAACAATTACTATGGCAGGCTCCTCCTTGATAAACTCAAACACGAGGACATTCTTTTCAAAACTGGGAATGATACTCGTAACACCCTTATAGACCCTTTCTTTCGCAAAGCAGATGAACTAGCCGAAGACATTTATGAACTTCATATGGCTAAAAAGAAAGTGGTCTTGGATTTGCCTAATATTGTTCCATTTTTTGTGTACCAGTATGCAAAATTACGAATGCTGGAATTTTATAACTTTCTCCTAAAATATTTGGGTAAATCCAACTTTCAACTTATCCAGATGGACACCGATAGCCTCTATTTCGCCGTCGCAAACGAACAATTAATTGATAATGTTGACGATCCCAACCTTCGGGCCCAATTCGAACTTGAAAAATCAAACTTTTTAGCTACCGACGAACACCCGGATTGTTTAAATTAGAGTGGAGCGGCGATGGAATGATAGCTCTAAACTTTAAAACATATTATGGGTGGAAGTCGGATGGTAGCTCCAAAGTATCAACAAAGGGCCTTTCGAAGGTTACTAACAGTATACAAAGAGAAACATTTAAAAACATTTTAGAGGCAAAAACTAAGGCTGGTGGCATCAACCATGGATTCAGAATGAATGGGATGGACCTGATGCAGTACCACCAGCACCGAGATAGCCTCTCATATTTCTACCCCAAACGAGTAGTGTGCTCAGATGGGGTAACCACAAAACCCCTACTCATTTAAAACACTTGAATGACATTGTGTGCAATATAATGTACAATTACTGAGTGAAACTATGATGTATATAACTATTAGACATTATTACATATTTGACATAATGTTGATACATATGGTAATTGATTTGATGAATAAAAATATAAAAAAGAAATCTGTCTGTGGCAAACAACACAGAAAAGGCAACATAAAATCTACTGCAAACACATTTATATAGTAAATTATAAACATGGTAAAATTGATATTTCAAAGGTAAGGTTGGTATACATAGCTCAGAGAGAGAATTGTTAAGTAGCTGCTGGATACAAGATATGCTGGTGAGCTAAGCTACGAGGAATTTGTCTAACTTGTGTCCTGCAGTTTTGCATTTTCTACAGTTAAACAGAGAACTTGAGAGGGAAACGTTAAGATGATACAATAATCATCCCTGTGCGCACATACGTAATGTAGATGTATATATACGTTTTTCAACTCCGTTGGGCTTTAGTACCATTAATTATTAAATAAAAATATTTCTTATATTACACAGCTAAAGGAAAATGAATGGTAAGGATAAAATGGTTGGGATATCGCCTTCCAGTACTTCATATGTAAACACTTCTATATAATTACCATTGGGTGTATACCCTAGGTCATGGCAGATATTAATTCGTCATCTGCTGTTGTGTTAGTGGGATATACCACTAATAGAAATTCCAAATGTAAACACATCATATACTTTATATATTACACCTCTATCTATATGTACGCATATATATATGTATTTATGTTATAGTATATTTATATACGGCATAGCTAGCTAATGCAATTAAGCTATTAAATAGATAAATGTATACGTTATATATCATATGTTCGTATATATGTGTATGTATTTATTATACTGTATATATCTCATTACATATAACATAGCTAGTTAATATATACATACGCTTATATTACATAGATATTATATGTATTGTATCTCTACGTATATGTATATATTATAAGTATTTTTATATATATATATATATATAAATATATATTACATAGGTAGCTAATGCATACGCTTATATTAGATAGATATTATATGTATTGTATCTCTATGTATATGTATATATTATACGTATATTTATATATATTACATAAGTAGCTAATACATACATAATACACAATATATACCCTATATATAATATATACCGTAGCTAGCTAATACATAGCTATATAATATATAATACATACATAGCTATGATATACAGAATATATACCACATAAACAACATGTAACCCGATACCCCTACTGGGAAGAACTGAATCCACAATCCACTGCTCCTTGCTCTGGGACCCAACTCCTCCCTATATACTACTTTAAATAATACATATTGTTAGACTTGTGCGGGAACTACGATAACATGTGTGCAGCAATATTATAAAAATGACAGATGAAATCAACTCTACTTTTAATTTTAAACACTTTTATTTTCAGTCTATTCTAATCAATCCGATCTGATTCCCTTTTCATAAATAAAACTGATTTTAATTCCATATTTGTGGATGTGGTTTCACTGGATTTGATTACACTTAAGTAGGATGAGTATTAATCGAATTCCCACTATCATACTATCAACTAAGTGCAGTTAAAACCAACCACTCACATCAACCAAATTAGCATTAAATTAATGTATGTGTTTAAAATATAAACAGGATTTAAAATTCCTGCTGAAAGTTGATTCAAAACGAGTCGTTTTAAAACAGTCGTTGCATAGCGAGTATAAAACAGTTGTTATAAAATTGGTGAATTTCATTTTATGATTCAGGAACTGAATTAAAAACGAACTCATTTTAAATCGAGAACCGAAATTGAAACCACTTTCAGTTTTACCATCATCTATGTACACATCTTATCGTAGTTCCCGCATTAGTTTATGGGTCACATAGGTACCTTAGCTCAGGCTACGGTTTAGGCTTAACATGTCAGAACGGCATAGCATTCATTTCACTTCCGCCCCTAACATTTACAATGAATACGGTCACTAGTAGACATGGCTTTTACATAATGTAGTAGCAGTCTAATATTAAATGTAATAATAGTAATAATGGAATGCAATGCGCTGAAAGCGACAATCAGGCAATACTATGAATTATTATCTACAGAAAACAAAATAAATGGATTCCTGTTTAAGCTACATTTCCATACAAAGGGTTAAGTAAGGATCTTGAAGTTGAAAAAATTCGCATTATTTAGACTAAATAAAGCCTGCTTCTATGGGAAAATTTCGAAAAATCCTGCTTATCATTTCTACTTGTTTGTATCAAATCTAATATACTAATATAAACTATTAGCTAAGTAGTAGCTTAGAAGTTTACGTTAACGAAACAAACACGAAGGATCTTTATTTAGCAAACCTTGTATGGATTTCGATGCATTATTTTTTGTCGTAATATGAGTCATGGTGAAGGGTTTCACATGTACCGGAAAACTTAAATTATAATTTTTAGAAAGGCTAAGCTGATGAGATACAAAAACTACCGAAATATTATATAAACGATGTCAAGCTGCTAAAGAACATTAAGCCATTAACATCCAAATTAAAGCATGCGACGCGAAACGATGTGTAGCTCAGTTTGTCGCGTAATATTTGCATGTACGTTGTTATTAGCTTCTTTGCGAAGTTCCACAAGGAACATAGCTGCAGTATTTAGGTACATAGTTCAGAAGTTTGATAAAAAATTTTTGCAATGATGTAGTCCAGGTCCAATTTTTGGTGTCGGCTAGAGTTGAGCACAAAATAGCTGGGGCACTTAAAAAGAACCCAACTCAAAAGTCATTTATCACTCATTGATAATTCAATCACTCGCTTCAATTCTTCCTCTTCCTTAGCCACGGCATCAAGTCTGGCCTGCTCATCTTGTTTCGACTGCTCAAGAGCAAGTTTAAGCATCTGACTGTCGCGATCGTCTTCATATAAAGGAGGGTGTTGCGAGCCGTCGGGACAACCGTCCGTTGTAGTAGTTGGAAGACCAGGTTGCGAAGCGTTAGCACCCGAAATATTATCATCGATATCAATATTGCCACCGTTCGGGTTTGATATCCGTAAACTCTCATTGATCGCTCTGAAACAATTTTTCAAAAATAGCAGCATTTCAGAAAACATGCAAAGGTTAAATTTTCATTTTCTTGAAATACAAAACGCTGTTTAAATACAGTCACGGCCAGAAAAGTGCAAAATAATCGACCGAAATTTCGATTATGTAGCGATTAAATCAATTACAAATTTATAAAGCTTCGAATATTTTCGATTAAACGACATTTCGATCGACTGGGAATGCAGTTTTTTGACCTACAATGTGTATCACATCAGGTCAAGACTTTGATTATTCATTTTACGACGGAAAAGAACGAAAAATAAAGTCTATCACGGAAAATATAGTGAAACCACACAAACTGCAACCCATCGCGTTTTTGAACTGTCAGTTCAACTTATGGCTGCCAAGTTTTGAAGAAACGAGTTTCTTAGAGTTTTTAGTTAATGCTAAAAAGTGCTACAATGTAAAATAAACAATGATTAGCGAGTAATTCAAAACCAAAAAAATGTTGTTCCAAAGATTGTCAAAACTTAGGCAAACATTAATAATAATAAATTAACTTGGTTACTAATTTATTTTTTGCAAACAGGCAAACATTAGTTTTTGGTGGAGACCGAGCTATATGTATTTCAAGTAATAAACTGAAGTTTACTATGCTATAAACTCACCTTTGTAATTCAGCCTCGTTATCGATGTAATCTGGAAACGACTGAGCACCGAAATCTCCACTAGGATTTCCAAAGCCACCAGAACCGTTTTGCTGCTGCGAACACATTCTTTGATCTTCAAGCAGGCTTTGTTGAATTGCAAATTGGAGTAGCATATCGTCTTCATTTTGAGACGGCGTCGATAGTGCAAGACTGGTGCTTGCAGTATCAAAATAAGGGCCTGGAGTAACAAACTAATGGTTAATTTTTGGAAACCTATTTAATTTTACTATGCCAAATTGTTGTATGAATGTATGAACCTGCTATAGGCGTTTGCAACTGATTATATTCTGGAAATCGAGCTCATTGATTCAAACCCCATTCAAAGCTGAAGAAGTAAAATAGTAGTGCTGGACTATAGATTGAAATTTTCAGCATACCAAAATCCGTTTTTGATGGTGTTCACCGTTTTTCGATTCGAATGCTATATGGTACATATATGCCCATAAAGCGTAGGGGGTTTACATCTTCCCTGAGGCGCCGGAACCCATCTCGCAGGTGTTCCGACCCTCCCCCCCTTTGTGCTGAGGGCGCCACACCAGCTCAGGGAAAACCAACCATGGTAGACAGCATCGTTAATCATGGGAAGAAAACCATAGGGTATACAGTAAAAAAAATTTAAGCTCTTCGATATACGTATACTTTTCCGACGAAAACAAAGAAGACAATTTGGAACAAGAGATAGCGGCGTTACGACATTTTGCAAGCGATTTGAGGGGAGGTGATGGATCTAGTGATAAAACAGCCCCAAAAGTCTATCTACCGACTTAAGCCCACATTAAATTTGGTAATGTTTGCTAGAAATGCAAATGACGGACGGAGCATCTCGAGGTGGCGACCTGCTGAATCTTGAAAAACGTGGAAAATTACTTAAGCAACTCCTAACATAGATAATGCCAGCGATCGTGAGACGATTTACTAGGTATTGTAACGATCTACTTCAAGAAAGGCGCAATTTTATCAATTTTTTAATTCCAAAGACTCAATATTGAATCGTGGCAGTGGCAATACATGTTGCGCCTCTGAATCCTAACCAAAACCCTCGATGAATGAACCCAATTAAATTTTTCATCTAAGAGGTCAGATATAAAAATAATACTGATTTTTCAAACTTTTCACCGAATTGATGGTTTCCCGGATATTCTTCCAATATAACCCAGTTCTCCTGGTTTTTATCCTTTTTAGCCAAATTCGAGGGTTTTCTCGGCTTTTTAGGTATTTCCCCGTTGCGGGCAGCCTGTATAGAGTACTAAACGCGTTAAAGGGTTAAACTGTAGGTATTATACACTTACTTCGAATGACGTACTGGCCCGGGATTTCGAATACACAATCGTCGATAACACAGGACAACATCGACGCTTCACGGTCGCGCTGTTCTGTTTCGTTGTTGTAATTGTCGACTAATGTAGAGTCAGTGGTTCGTAAATCTTCCATTGGAACACCGGTTTTTATACGATTTGACGGCAACTTCCCCACCGTGGTAACGTTCGGAACCGGACGATCGAGTGCAAAAACATTGCCAAACGTTATGCATGCATTTAGGACGTGGAATAGTGGGATTTCTAAAATATTATAATAAATTCCGGATTTAACAAGAAATATCGTTCAGAAACAAATGTAAATGCTCTGGCTTTCCAAAATGTTAAGAATGAACTTCATTCATCTCTAAAAATTGGCGACTATATAGGTGTGAATTTTAAATTAATATTGCCAACGAAATTAAACTTCGACCGGTAGCACTCGTTTACACCTACTCAGGTCAGAGAATGATAATGGAGACTGGACACGATTGTCGGCTGTGATATCAGATTTTTATATTACTGATGGATCAATAGTTTATTCTTGTTGTCGCAAAATATATTGAACTTGCCACGAATCTATAAACTTGAAATCAAAAATGAAACAAAGATCATGTCATGCATACGTACATTTCAATGATCTTTTCGATTATGAGACGATACCGGCATTCTCGTTTGGATTGAAAAGAAGCATGGTTTTTATATCAATGTATGCGTTCCTATATACATAGATATTGCTTGTTGCATTCAGAAGACCACTACCAGCAGCTACCGCGGCAGATTAATCTATTATACGAGAAAAGAAATTTGGAAGTCAGAATAATAAAATCTAAAAGACTTTACATTTCGCAAATAGATTAGCTCACAGGTCTTTACAATGGGTGTATTACGCTGCCTAAGAGGCGGGCCGTCTAGCAAAATTTAGATGCCAACTCGCCCGAAATTGGGAAACATTTTAGTTCCTAAAAATTCCCTGCTCCACAGACGGACCTTCGACACATAATATGGATTCAACATAATACATGACAAAACGCACCGTGAGTCCTATAACACTACACCACCCGAGAGAAACACGTTAATCTAATGCGTCGCAGTATCATATTATTCCAAACTTTATGCACAATGATTTCTGTTTTATACTGTGTTTCAGTTTCCGGTGGGCTTACCGCAAAATCCGCACAAATGAAAAACTCAAAACCTGCATACAGTAAATCTGTTTTTACTCAATATTTTGGCGGTTAGAGACGGTTAAGAAAGGTGCCATGGGAAACGATATTGAATAGCGTTATTAAACAATATGCTTTCCTAAAGGTATCAACAATAAAGCAAACAGTCTCCATAATTAGATTCAGTAAAACTTTATGTATTTGAAACATACGGCTGTTAGTTTAGACAATGTCTGACACACGTGGTACTTATATGTTTGTACCGCGTATGCATTGGTGCGAGGACTTCTTGATTTGCGCAGGCATTTTCTAAATCTTATGTTGTCCGGTTTCTGTATAATCATCGATGCGAAGTATCACTACAAGCACTATGCTATATTGTTGAAGTATTTCTTCAAATCATACGGATGACTGGCTAGTCGTGAACGTTGGCTAGGTTACTTACATAAATATCGTAACTCTGACTAGGAGGTATCCTGTATGAGTTTCGTTACCGTGCCTGCACTTTTGACACATCCATAAAATTGCTATCTATGGCTGCACCGAATCCGTTGGTAACAATGAAAAAAATAAATTCTTCGAGAGATTTGCTTCGACAGACTAATCCTGTCCAAATACTGGCACAATTATGTCGCTAACGACTTGACTAGACAGGAGAACCAGGCGCATACACAGGAAAGATATGTGGACAACTAGTCTCTATAGTAGTTATAAGAACGGATAAAATTGATTTTATATATCGAAATATGTTCTCGGACTTACTCGTATATTTATTTTAAGCACCGAAAACGCTATCCTGAAACATGGCTGAGCACACAAAGCGTGATTACTTAAAGCCAAGAACATTGAAACTTTCGAAACGTAGTTCGGAGTGGATCAAATCTAGATCCTAATAGAGGCAGCCCGAGATGGTACGAACCGAATTTACAGACCTCCGATGCGTTGACGAAACATCTTGCGCCGACCTAAGGCGAACATTTATTTACATATATGATCATCCGTAAAAATTGATATTTTTCTAAATGTTACAGTCGAATGGCGAAATATAAAGTATGTAGGATTTGTACTTATTCTACAAAAGAGCCGTCAATTCTGGTCATATCATATAAAATATAACTCGCCGATTTTAACTGGAAACCCGGCCGGTAATTGAAGCTGAATAAAATTTTTGAGCCGTGCAAAGTGCGCATTACTCGACGCCATCAGATCGATTATTGGAGTTACCTAAAACAATGAATATTAAATACTGTAATGTGCTAAAGTATATAATACTAGGAATTCGCAAGCGAGGGTGAAACGGGAGTGTGGCTTCATGTTAAGTGATTTTGTTTAATCACTTGTAACAGGCTGTGTTGGATGCATATACCACCCTAAAACCTCTTGAACTCTGAATTCATTGAAAATCCTAAAACCTCGTCGACCCTAAACCCATCGAAAACAACGAATCAAGTATTTGCGCTTGTCGTTAGATAACCAAACCATGGTATGCAGCATACAGGAAAAATATAAAGACATTTGATGACTTGTACACAATATGTAACCGAATAACAGACTATATTCTGGAAATAAGGTTCATTGATTCCAACCCCATAAAAACATATGAAAAGGATTGGAATATGTACGCTGCACTCAAGATAGCCAAATCATTGTATTCAGCGTTCATAACAACATATTATAGACCATTCGATACCAATGAAATACCAAACCAATGCAATTCATAACCAAACAAATGAAAATGAACTACATCTCGAAAAACAGGTTCGTGGACAATAAGAACCTCGAAACCCCATGAAAAGGTATAATATGTTCAAGTTAGACTCTAGATAGCAAACTCATCGTATCCAATGTGCTTGATAACCTAATAGACACTCATTGTAAGGCAAAACACGCTATAACATGCCGAAAATTGAAAATCGCTATTTATGGCAAAGGGTCGACGAACCATATTCGGTCCCACAGCGGCCCAGATAGTGGCGCCACAAAAAAGTCGTGGAAAGCAAAGTTGTACATCTCAATGAGCAATTCTGCGTAGTGGTTTAGATTTTTTGATTCGACGCCTGTGTCGCGAGCCCGGTCGTAAAATAGGGTCCGAGCTGTTCGCTTTCAACTAAAAGGCACGCCCTCGTCACTTTTTCTATCGAATACAAAAATTTTCCGAAATCCATCCAACCGAATATGAATTAGGAATGACAGAAACTGAGAAAAAGAAATTTTCACGATTTCTCCCCTAGTGCCCTCAGCGGAAACTCCGCTCGCTCCGTTTCAATTAGAAAATTAAGTCCGGATAAAGATATACAAAATAATATAAAATAAATTTAAATACGGGTCGGACAGTCCCTTCCTTGATTTTCTGTCTATCTATCTATCAATGCAAAATAAACTTATACGCGGGGCTACATAAGGTTCCTACACAATGGTTATGCTTTTGTCCAAATCACGAATTGAATCGTGCAAAAAGTAGCTTTCACATTTCTTCCATCAGTATTCACAGTAAGGGCTGTGATGTACGAACGGAATTTCCATGTGCGCACATTTGTCCATTTAACACGTCATCAAATGACATGCTAATTCGGTTAGTTGTGTTAACTATAATTGGTGTATTATAGTATTCCAAAACACGCGATTGGTAAACACGTTTTCACGGGTAGATGGTATGTAAATCGAACGCTAAATCGCAAACCTTTTAATATCCAATAATTTTCCCCGGGTTTATATACAAAGAAAACACCGCAAACGGCATAATCTGTTATACGCCGAGCATAACAATAAAGTAATCGAAGTAACAAGCCATATCACACAACTACGAATAATTTAACGATTCTGATTCAACCGAAACCACGCTCAACTACTTTTCCCAAATATTCGTATACTTACCTGTTCATTGAATAACAACGGAAACGTATCCGACAGCCATAGCGACGCCTTGAAAGACTGACAACGAACTGTTTCCTCTTTCGGTCTGCCAATATCAGGAGGGCCTTCGTTTGAGTTGTGTTTTAGATTACGGTTAAAGTAGTCCTCCATTGAGATTTCACTCGGGTTATGGGTTTTTGACGTCGGGAGCTAGAAAAATAACCAAAGCTTATCAAAAATTCCGGTTCCGATTGCGGTAAAATTCTCGTTCTCGTACCCGCTAGATTTTGCCGCAATCGAAGTTCTGGTTTCAGGTTTTTTGGATGTCTACAAGACGTGTTTTTTTATAAAAGTTTTCCGTTTCCAGTCGAAATTATAGCTATCAAACAAAACCATAACAAAAACGCTATTATTGATGAATTTCTATGTATAACAAAAAACAGAATAAACAATCCTGTTTTTGTGTTCGCTTAAGCACCGTTGCCTAACTGGTTCGATTTCCCAACACACATTGTTATTGCCGTGTATTAGACCGTTTATAAGGCACAAAGTCTAATCAATCATACACTAGTGTATTTAAAATATTCATGATGAACTGCTTAGCACAGCATTTGTTAACTATGCCGTTATCTATGTTACAGCCCAACAGATCCTGCTTAGTAGTTTGCGACAATCTATGCGACTGCAAATGTGTCTTTTCCGGTTAATTGTCATATACTTGTGAGACCACAATATAGGGCTATTTCGAGTATTTCAATTTGCTGAGCACTTGGTGATGGCAACTGAGGCGAGTCTGACAAATTTTGAAAACAGCTCAGGTATAGGTTTCATGGTGCAAGTTGGAAAATTCGCGGCTAATTCCGTATAGTATTTTCCTCTAATCATACAGTACTTGTTATTAGTAACCTGATAAGTTGACAACGTAGGCACGACCATTCGAAATTTATCAAATAACAAGTTTAAAGAAAATTATAACTTTAAGAAAACAATTTTTACGTTATAGAGCGTTAGTACTTACCGAATTGGTTGCTTTCGATGTAGGTTCAATTGCGTCAATCGTACCCAGCTACCAAAATAGTATGGACAAACTATAGCCCCACCTAACCGTCAGCATGCCACTACGTAATAATGCCAAAATTTTGCAATATTGCTGCCAAAATTTATTTGATTTGATAGCTCCATGCAACACCTCACAGGGTAGCGAGACACCGTACTTATAAAACAAAGAAACTAAAGCGGAAAAAGAAACCTCATGTGCACATCATTTACCCCCAACTAACAAGAAGATCAATAATACTTTTTATTTCCTATATTAATAAAACCATGCTCCGGTTCCGACAACAACTGATGTTCCGGTTACTTACACTGACTGAAAGTTATATGCCTGAGCGGCATTGTCATTAAGTCAGTAATATATCATAATACAAGAAAGAGGACATCATGATACTTTAAGTAACATCGATAAAGGCAGCCGTGGCGGTGCTATTCCATGGTGATTTGTACTTGGGACCAGTACACAATAAAATGGAAACAATCTCATTACCAAATGAAACCATGGCTTCGTTCGCTGGTGTTAACGAATAATTGTTCAGGGTCTACTTTTTTAATGCGTGCGTTTCCACGGATTAATGCGTGCGTCTCCACGGAGACAGGATGTAACAATAAACTTAACAATGTCTACACTGCCACTTATATTCCTGGCTGTTTTGCTGAAACGGGTGCTCATACAGTACTACGTATATCGGGTTAAAAACATATTCAGTATCAGATAACAGCACAGCTCACAGAATCGACCAAACAACAATTACCCTTCAGCAGTCGTACAGCACTGTTTTTATGTTAAGGAATACAGGCGCTATACGGTAAGAATGAACAAATACTACGGCGAGTATTTAATTACATTTTACATGTCAATTTATTATAAAAATTATGACTGTACGATTGTGCCTTAATATAAATGTGAATTTGGACCACAGCTGGAGCAAAAATGTGTAAAATTTTATAACTTGAATTTCGGTTCCGATAAGATTTCTGCTTTTGCCGCATTTCGAACTGTATGTACTCCCCGATTATATAGAAATGAAGTTGGTTCCAGTGGCTGATTCGGTTGAGAGTTGGACAATTGATCGTGAGGTAGCGTGTTCGATCATGGCCCAGGGTGATATGCATTCCTCGGGGCATGTAAAATGAGCAGCATGCGTGCGAAAATGACCGTTATCGAGGAAGGGATTTGTGGCTCCACTTGGCACTCTGGAACTTGGGCGCACCAAAATGTAGAGAAAACGGAGATCGGTACCGCCTCGATGGTTATGGCAACCGTTTTCATTCCTTTTCCACACAAAGCAATATCAAGCTGCTGGTTAAGAGTGTCGTTATTCTGCATCGGTATTTTTCCGGCATCGGTCAGCACTTGGAACATATCTAGGCTTTCAATTCGCTGAAAGTTTTGAGATGGATATAACCTGCTCCCCTAGTTAGGAGCCAGGGGCTGCTGATTTTGTCAGTAGGTTGAACCGGTAAAACCCAGGCTTGTAAATTTAGGAAGATTTTTTTAGATTAATGTTAAAATAGTTAATAATTCTCGTAAGAAAAGCTGCCAAAAAGTTTCCGATGCAGGGTAAAAGCATATTTAAACTGAATTTGAAGTAATTTATAAATTGTTATCATCAGACCCGAAATATAGTAAAAGGTAATTTTAGTAGTTTTCTGTGTTAGCTGTTGG
This sequence comes from Trileptium ribeirensis, assembly GCA_030248225.1. NCBI lineage: Eukaryota > Metazoa > Nematoda > Enoplea > Enoplida > Thoracostomopsidae > Trileptium > Trileptium ribeirensis. The sequence continues at coordinate 37,555 of JASANE010009775.1, read as the reverse complement.
GAATTCTTACCGGTGTGTAGTAAAAATACCAGTGAGCGCTGAACATGAGAGAAACCAAAATTTGGCCAGGGTGAACCTGTTATAAACCCAGGGTTGGGACACCTTTTTTGAATCGGGGAACCGAATTTGTTTTATGGTGTTGATATATGCTCGAAATAAAAGTAACATTTCAGTTAATGTTGCCTACCGTATTACCGTCTTGACCATCAAGGTGGTCCAAGAAGCTCAATCTGAAACTTCGAAATCGGTAATATTGATTAGGTATTTCTGTTGCAGGCCCAGATTAGCCATATTCGCTCCATTTCACTTCACTGCGCGAGTTTCTAGTTTCGTGATACTAAACTTTTCGTTAAATATAATACATAGTCTGTTCAGCATAGACTGTACTAACATCCATCAAGCAGCTGGTGACAGATATATGTAAACTACCTGCGCTGATAGATTTTAAATAACAAAAAGCCTATAATGGACGAAACGAACTTTGCTCTCTGTAGACACCATTTTAAACAATGAATCGATCGGATTTGACATTGAGCCACCGCCCCCGTTTGCTTCACAGTCTTTCTTATCGTCATTCGTTAGATGCTCAGTTCGTGTTCGAGTAACCAACTCAACGTTTGACGCATTGAAAACCTGAAAATAATACAGTATTAAACTGGCCTGTCCACATCCTTTTGAAAAGTGGGAAAGAGGAATTTCGAGAGCCCCATGTTCATTCCCGGGGAAATTTCAAAGTGGGGGGGATAAATTTTGCTTAAAAGTATTAAATATTCCCATATCTTCATGTTGTTGCCGTGAATGCATTTTCAAGCTCTAAAACGATGTTTTAGCATTATAAATAGTGGCAATAAATAGGTTAAAGAATATTCAGATATAAAAATATTTGGATTTAGTTGAACATGGAGATTTCGGCGGTGGAGGGGAGAGGGGCGGACATGGGGGAACATCTCACGACATGGGAGGAAGTTGAAAAGTGGCGGTCCACCTCCACAGTGTCTGCGAATCCGAAAACATCAATTTCAAAGAAAATAAGTAAGGAGAGCGAATGCCCAGCATAAAATCTAAATAATACAGCGTGCGAAACACATATCTGACCATAGAATTGATGGTTGGCATGTGCACGTTTCAAATAACCGCATGCTTAAATTTTGAAATCAAAAATATAAAACAAACTTAAGTAGTATAAATCAAAACTATTCACGAAATAATTATTAAAATGTACCAATGTTTAAGAAGAATGATAACGTAGTTCAGAGCAGGAACTATAAGCTTAACTGCTGTGATTCTGCCAAGCCTTCCAGCTAGAAGCGAATCGAACACATCCTATAGTGTCCCCTGCCAGCTCGTCCCGCCGTCAAAACGCCAGGCCAGTAACATTTTCAACTAGTGTCTAGGTAACCCAATTCGAAGCACAGATCCTGATGAAATCTAACGAAAATCTGCCGACACTCCGCAGCAAATGCAGCTGAATATACAGATGGCACAGCAGAGAACTTCAATAATGGAGGAACCGGAGTATAGCAGAAGAATAGCTACACTGATATAGTGTATGAACTGAACGCTCCAGCTCGAAAGTTGACGTGTAACCACAGAGTTGAACCAATCGCCCTCACTGTCGGCATTCAGAAGATCCACAGTATGCAGTGTCAAGAGTTAGTCGCCGACGAAGAACGGATCAACATGTTCACCAACTCAAGGCCTGTAGTTCAGAAGCTAGCTAACGGCAACCAAGGAAGTAGCTTGTGTGCAACATCTTAGTCAACCTCAACGAGAAATCCATCAACGGTAACCACGGCATCGCCATCCAATGGCTACCAAGAAGGCAATGAGCGACTGGACCGGGGAGCTAAAAACCTAAATGACCCAGGACGCACAACCAGTTGATATCTCCAGCGGGCGGAGCTGCCATCAGGCGGTCCGTAATAAGAAATGGGAAGTAAAAGCCAAACCACCCATCTTAGGAGCAAAATTGGTCAACTTTGAAGCGGAAACATGCCCTTGCATTTTATGGACTGACACAGTATGGATGTACTGCGAAGAAAAATGGTTTCGCGATGGTGATCTCGTGGAATCTTCATTTAACAACTCGAAAGTTTCAATTTGGTTTCTACGTGATGATTGCATCCGTGCCACTCGACAATGGCTACGTGGTGGACGGAAGAAGAAGACAGCACTATCAAATCGAAATAGTTTCTAAGAGACTTAAAAGAATTCAACATAACACCGGGTGACAACAAAATATTTTGTCGAAGTCGTCAGGCTGTGACATTGCTTTCGGATTTTGTCAGACTGAGCATGATGTTAACAATCAACATATCTCTTAACAATTAATAGAAGTATATGGCCTTCGAACTAATCTTGGTACTCATTTCACTCACCACTCAGAGTTCAACAAATTATTGTGTGTTGAAAACGATAATTAGGATACCAGAATCTGGGTTTCCAATACTGCCCCGAAATTACCTGAGAGAACGGGAAACGAACTGGCGGCGGCCATATCGAACTGGGGGCATTTGGAGCGAGAAATTCGGTTTCCCAGTTCAAACTGGAGAACTGAAAAACGCGGACATGGTGTAAAAAAACTGACTTGCAATAAATATATTATAAAGCAGAGTGTAATAGTGAAATCTCAGTTTTAATGCTTTTATTCCAGCAGGTCCTAAAATTTATGGTTTTCTTAGTTTCACAAAGAAAACTGACACATATTGTCGATTAGCAGAAAAAACTATAAAGACTTTCTACGAAATTTAACAGATGTACACTAGATTTGATATAGTCTGAGACAAGCTATGATAAGCAATCACAAATTTCTGTGCTCTGACACAAACAATATTTTAAGAACTCACTTTACAGTCATAACCGCTGATTGCTTCGATTCGATCACTTCTCCAGCCCCAAATGCCAGATTTACTTCTGAAACAAAGAATGAAGTTAGCTACTCGCGCAAATGCGGAAAACGTAAAAAGCAAGCTAAATTTTGATATAAGTTTATTTTTGTTTCATTGTGTTTTCTGTGACGTAGTTTGCTCACAGAACTATGATGCAAGGAGTTTTCCGAAAAGGACGGACAACTAAATTCCGCAAGCACGCTATGCGATGGACAAATCAAGCAGACACCGCAAAAATTGTTTCATATTACGGGGAAACTTTCAAACCTCAGAAATACCAATGCATAAGAAATGCATTAAAGACGACTTACCGGTTATTCTCAGTCCACGTTACATCCATACAACCCTTTACTTCTGCCATTAAAGATAAAAAAATGGAAATATACAAAATTTACAAACCACTAGTAAAAATTGTGAAGGGCCGTACTAAGTTGGCATGGCATGCACGACAAAACTATAGATGCCTTTCTGTTGGCTTCAGGATAAGAATATAAATGACAGCGCTCCTTAATGGCTTACCCAACAGTATGTCAGTATCGAAACGAGTGGATCTAGCATAAGCTCCCAGTGGATCAAAGTATTTACAAAACATCTCTACAAATATAATTCATGCCATTTCAAATTCGACGGCTTGTTCCAGCATTTCATTTTGCCATAATTCGATAATCATGGCAAGATTTTGGGCTATATTAATAGTAAATAAACAGTCTAATTTTACCCCCCCCTTTCCAGTAATGTGTCATGTGACAGTATTATATCTATTTCTAGACCGCATCATATTAGAAAGAACAGAATCGTGGTTTCGCCTTACCTTTCAAATTCAATCTTATCGACGTCAATATATGTCGTTACAATAGGTGAGGTTAAACGTTGCGAAAGCGTTTCGGGGTTCGGCTTGAAGGCTTCAGGACTAGCTTTTCGTCTGTGTGACGGACTTGTGTCCTGTGATAGTATACCATTGCTGTTGCTACGACTTGACGAATCGGCGAAGCTTTCGTCGTCTGGCGTTAGAGTAAACCGTTCACAGTACACCATTTTACGGTCATGATCAAGCTCTTGAATCACAGCGTGTTTCGAACCTTAAATACATACAAATATACAAGTTGTTTGCACAGCGAATTAAAACGGAACGAGATAAACTCCTTGGTTGTACTGACAACCCTTCCAAACAAAAGAAACCACCATAGTTAACTAATCGATCTGAAACACTATAACCGATACGCATAAGTTAGAGCTTTTACGAATTAAATTCTACTTGTACTAGCAAACAGCTATAAGCTAATTTGAGTATGTAAATTAATTATTACAAAAATACATAGACCAAAACGATGCCGGCCTGATAAGGTTTCAGTTTCATTTTGTCATTATCTAGCTGTCATATTATTGCCATGTGTTATTGCATCTTTGCGTCAATGCATTTCTGTCGGTTTCATTTATTTCAAGCAAATTACTCACTTTTGAAACTGTCAACTTGTGGTGTCGCCTCATGCTAAAAGAAAATAGTACGTATATAGATATATCTATATATAGAGTTGCCGGACAAAAAGGTGCAGTGGATATTCGCTTACGTTTGGCTGATACTACTAAACTCCTTGCTGCAAATGACGTAGCTCCAAACAAATCGTCCGACCGCAGGCTCTAAGATGCGAAGGATTATTAGAATATCGTAAACAAGCTAACCCACTAGAACCAAATCGGTGACTGCACAAAATTCTTCAGTATGATAAAAAGATAACCGACAAACCGATGTTGACGTGGTCAAAGATTCCAGCAGTAATAATATATCTAGCCGGCTGACACGTTGGACAGAACACTTCAACAATTATTTGCTGAATAAAAAAGTACCGGACAATACCATCGAAGATGACGAGCTTGGATGGCGCAAAATGTATTCTACAGACAATGACAAAGAACTACCATCGGAGCTTGAAATCAAAACAGCGATAAAATCGGTGAAAATGGAAAATCATCAGGTGATGACGGAATTGTACTAGCAGTTTCAAAAGCTGGTGGTCGACCCATTGTTAACGCACATTCTCCGAATGAAAAATAGTCGACTTGCAAAGAAGGTGTTGGTAGCTTCACATTCTGGCGGATGAAAGAAACCTCGCGGCAGGGTAGTAGTAACTTGCAGGCGACAGATTATTAAACATATGGAACCGCTGTTTAAAGAAGATTCTTGGCGGCGATGGCGACAGAATTCGATGGCAGTATTGCTCGATGGAGCGGCTGATAGTGTGACGTGGAGGAAAGTTATGGACGAAGCAACAGCACCACACATCGTCGAAGACAGGTGGTACAATTCGGGAATAGCCGGAACCAAAATTTACCGGAACATCCATTTAAACAGGATCCAGAACCTGGTCTTCGAAATTTATAGATAGTAAACAAATGAAGGTACAATGGATTTAAAATGTATTAAAATTAACATTTGCATCAAATTTTATCTATTGCGATAACATTATTGTCTCTCTGGAACTTTGAAGACACCGATGAATCTAATAATTTTTTATCAATCAATATGCCGGTATTGGACCCTTGGACCAAAAAATTAATCTTGCGTAAATTGCGTCAAACTGAATCTACTTGTAACGCACAGAGCGTAGACGAAACACTTTCGCTCTGTCTCTGTTTACTAGACATACGTTCGTTACATGTTATTCGGTAGGAAGCTTGAAATTAATGATTAATGTAGTTCTAAAAGAAAACAAAAGAAGATATACTATAATTTTCTGGTCAGTGGTCAGCGACATTGTTTAGGCTCGCCTTGAGCAAACAGTTTTCGTCAACTAGATGGTGATGATGGCTTTCTGATCAGAATGCAATAAACGAAACAAACTGTGATACTGCTCGCACAGTTTCAATAAACATAGTTCAATAAGAAGAAATCAGTTTCTAGTTGCGTTGAAAATATGTTACTTTACTCCAATGTAGACTGATTTATAAAGTTTGCAAGCGCACTGGCTGGTGTTTGACGCAATTTACGTTCCACAAGCTTACAGCTAAATACTTCTAAATAAGGATGTTTGTTACCGAGTTCTACTGGTTAAATTCTAACATTCGTTGCAGACAGTTTCAATAAATATAGTTCAATACGAGGAACGCAGTAGCTGCGTTGAAGACATGTTACTTTACTCAACTGATTTATAAAGTTTACAAGCGCACTGGCTGGTACTTGACACAATTTACGTTCCACAAACTTACAACTAAATACTTCTAAATAAGCCGTAGTCTGTTAGTTACCAAGTCGGACTGGTAAAATTCTAACATTCACTGCAGACTTTAACAAATTCATGCAGGGTGAAGATGAACAATCCCTACTGAAATTATGTAACCTAATTACGTCCCACAGGAAAATTTCAAGAGTTAATCCTTTCTTTTGTTTGATTGTATTGGAACTTGATCATTGCGTAGATATTACACATGTTTGGGCCATAGATGAAGTAAACATGTGGAAAATTTAAAACAAAATTTTTAAGCCGGAATACCGGTTCCGGGGTGGTTTTTGCCATTTGCCTGAAACGCAACATAATTTTCACCGGAACCGGAATTCCAGTTACTCCCTGATATATATAATAAACATAAAAACAAACGAAACAAAAACACAAACATACAAAATGTAAAAAAATTTACTTTCAAACTTAAAAATATAGCTGCGATCGCCGCGTACCCAATTGTTTTGCTCGAAACTGACCAGTGTTGTATCGATACGAATATTTGATCCTATAACGGTGACTTTAGCAATAAATTTTGATAACTACAACATTATTAAAAAAATCATAACAGAAACCAATCCGAAAAAATAAGGTTTACAAGCCCGTAGTTACCTGAAAAATCAAATTTTACGTGTGCTAAATGTTCGTGGAACGTGAAGTGACAGATAATACCAGCTTTATCTATATTAAGTTACCCCATAGCTAATGTTAAGCTACGTTATCATAATAACGGTTTCGCGTTACGTTTCAAACTCAATCTTATTGACGTCAATGTCTGCTGTCACAACAGGCGAGGTTAAACGCTGACATTAAATTCGGCGTACGGATTGAAAGCTTCAGGACAAGCTTTTCGGTTTTCCTTGTTAAAACTATTCTAACAAACATATAGCTAAAACCATAATGCGAAGAACGCAGATACCGTTTTGCTTTAAATCCGTCGGTTACAAGGCGGTTCCTAAAATTTTTTACTTACCTTGCTTATAAATTTTGTAAGTGTCGCTTGGACAAACACGTGACACCAACGGCAGCCAACTCGTAAATTCCCAAGTCATTTCGAGATAAAAATCCGGAGTTTCGCGCAGGCGGTCCAGAAGTCCGAAAACAGCACGAAGCCTACGCCGATGACGTTGGAATTCACGGTAGGCTAGCGTTACTGAAAGTAAGTCTGGATCTCCTGTAACGGTCGCCTCGTGAGTTACTGAAATAAAATATATATTGTAACCCTTGTAAAACGGGGAATTCACACTTTTGTTTATGTGATACAGGCAAATATATACAAGAATTTTATGCCAAAATAATTCAAGAAAGTGAGCAGTATAACTCTACTAACCTGTAAACAATCAATAGCGGTTTACCAGTAATGTGCTACAAACAAAATCACATTAATATAAACAAAAACGTTGCAATATTAAAAATATCACAAGTTTCAAAGCATACGAAGTAGGTTTATTAATTTAGATAAGTGTGTAATCAGAATAATTAAAACCGACACTACATATGAAACAAAAGCGAGCTGACGGTAAAGTAATATGTGCAGCTGAACAGAAACAATAATCTAGATGCTTCTTTGGAACTGTTGGGTTTCTGTGATAAGGATTTGAAAGGTTGCGGGCATGGATGCATGGCACGTCCTAATAAATATGTTTTGGAATCATTCCGAACTAAAAAACAAAAATATCATAAAACTGACTGAAATTGATATTTTTTGAACCAGTTCGTCGAGCTGAGTCGAATGATAATCAAATTATCACTGTAACTTGAAAATCGACCAGTTTTGATCTGGAAGGGGTTAAAGGAAGATATATAATATAGCGGCGATAACACATAATGTTTAATATTACGAATAAAGCAATGCAGCTGCTAAAACAGTATTTTTTAACTTCAAACCGTTGCTGCACTCAGCGAAAATTTCAGGGTTTCGGACCCTCGGGCCAGGTTGGCAAAAAATTTTTTTATCGAGGGTCACTATTGTTCAAAATGTTTACGTCAAATTTCAGGATATCAAGTTGCTCTTCACCTGGATTTGTTTGGGCTATAAGCGGTATTATGACGTAACATGAGGCAAAGTAAAACGCACGGAAGTGATGCTGTTACAACCGTTTTTTGGTGCCACACAAGACCCCCTCTCAAGGCTATAGCCTGGATACAACCTTGCTTCAAAAAACCAATTTTCGATCTCATTTTATCGCGGTTATGTTCCACCCGTGAAGTAACTATTTGTATGTTAAATGATTTGTTTGGTTTGATATGTAAATCCGAAATGTTGGTTGATATAGCACAAAATACGGCGCACTAGGTGGACAGAATATACGGTTCAAGGCATGGATAAAATAGCACTGAATAAATAATTTGATTTATACACTTATATGAGTATTAATTACACATCTAGCTGTGTACTACATAATAATTTACATTTAAGTCAGTGTAGTTCCATATCTCTTAAGCAACGATAGTGCTTGTTGTTTGCGCTATAAAGTTTGTGTTTCGTATCTAAAGTTTGTTTTTAATACAAGGGAACCTTCATATTACATATGCCGGAATCGTTTTTACCAATGTTATAACCTTTGTCGATAAATTTCAATTTTGAAACTGATTTTATCAACCATTTTCCCGGATTAGCTATGGTTTCAATCAACTAGATGCTGGATGATTAAACTAGAGACCAACAAGGACCACAGATGTGGTTAACTAATTAAGTAAAAAATTTAGATCGCACTGTCATTTGATTATTTTTGGTGCTTTGAAGTTGTTTATACAATTTCGAATAAATGATTTCTTATTTCTCTTTTATTTTCTGTTGAACTTTTCAGTGTCATCATTAAAAATTACTGATAATCAAATGGGTTGATAAAATTTGGTTTGGCAAAATCACCGGGCAATGACTGTTTCCAGTAATATTGAGTAATAACTCACGTTACGGAAAGTGGTGTCAAAATCAGCTGAACTATATAATGGGTTAACAACTTAGGCTAAGATTTTCACTTAAATGACTGTAAATCCTTATCCGATAAACATATTGAGCTTATTTTAATACGATTCGTGTCAGATCACCGAGATTCGAGCGGTGCACAATATTATACATTTACTGAGATTACATGGAAATGGGGTTGCTACCACAGATTAAACACAACAAAATTCATATAGATTTGGCGCTAAGATTTAAACTCCTTCTGATGTCTTTCCTCGGATGAGAGTATATATCAACCATATTATTTCCACACGCAAGCGGTTTAAAGTCACGCGAACTGTGAAAACATGCGCTAAATCACAGCATGCTGGAGACACACAGGATTAAGCGCACCCGAGAGAAAAAATTGACTTACAACCAAGATACTAACTATAATGCAATAAACGGACTAATATTATCCCAGAACATGGCGTTGTTTCATCCCTAATACTGAATAGGTAGATGTGTGCATGATATTGTAACGGCAGACGAATAGCTTTAACCGCATCCACCAAAAATCATTTAAATAAATACTTTGATTGATGCTGAATCATAATAGCGTTGCCGATTAAATTACTAAATTATACTACAAAATTTTACTAATTACAACTTGAGAAAATAATTTTTGAGTAGGCGGCCTACGACAAAATATGTTTAGGGGATTTGCATATGACTTGCTTGCGGGAACGCTAATGGTCCTCAGCCGTAGAGTATCTTATTTTTGAAATATATTTACCATATATATAAAACGCACTGTCTGTGTATACGTAAGACTTAACTTGCGTTAAGTGGGTCAAAAGCATTCAGCCACTTGCACTTTTGTACACTTGGGTTATCTCTGCCACTATCCATTATGTGGTATCTTCGATACCATAGTGTTTCCAACAGTATTCAAAGATAACATACAAATCTAGTGCACCGTCAGCAGTTGCAATGCGTAAATGATATCATAAAACTTTAGAAAATACTGTACCTGTGGTGTCAGCTACACCATGCCTTATTTGCACTCCTGGTGTATTGTATTTGTGTGTACATGGCGTCTTTGACACCGTCAGTAAAAGACTTTACGTTTATTGATGGAATTTCAAACACAATCAGTTTTGTTTTATAGTGTTGGCACGCATTGTGCACTATTGTGCGATATGAGGATGATTATTGGCGGACAAAATTTCCGCATAGTGGAATCTTTATAACGTAGACACCATATAGATATAGCACTAGTCCGACCAAATCAAATGCGGTATCTCCGATAGATGCAGCATATTCACTATCTGTAAGCAGCTGCTTTAAGCGGACCTGTTCGCACAAAAATTTGATAGCAAATATAATTATTATAAGATCAAATTATACCATAAGATGCCGCGTCCTATTGACAACATAGAAGCATAACTGCTATTGAAATCTTGACATTCCGCGAGGCCAAATTGAAAGTTGTTACTGCTGGTTTAGACAATGTGTTTATTAACAAATCTATCATAACATAAGTTAATGTAAGTGACCCGTAAATTCGAGTTTATAATACGCGCATAGTATATAAATGAAAAATAATGCTTTTGCTGCTTTTGAGATTTTAATCAATTTTCTTCTTGTTTCAATTAGAAAAACACGCCTTAAACGTTCCAAAGAAACAATAGTACAGTAATTGAATGAATGTTACAACTGTAAATCCGATCCAAATACATGCCAAACCACCAAACTCACTTAGAACACTAACCAACGGATATGCGAGCTGAAATATAAAATACAGTAGAGTTTATTATGTATTTATAACGAAAATATTCCTACAGTAGAATCGTTGACATTGTCTTGGTCAAATGGTCTAAACTAAAATTATGCTCGATACAGTAAGAAATGCCTTTTAGCGAATGTATTTGAATCGTTCAAAGCGATTTCACTATAAACGCACACGTCTGTATGAAAATTATAGTATCATTGCCGTAACGCAGATATTATAAATCAATGTCCTGCTTGGTATGTGCTGGTGTTGGAATGAGGAGACTGTTGATTAAGCTAGAAATGCACGATTCACGGTAAGATGTATGCAGCCGCTGCATTCTGTTACGTAACAACGCAGATACAATCACCATCGAGCGTTAATATCATTATTGCTAGATGCTTCGTTGGAACCGTTGGGTTAGAGCTATTTTTAATTATTGGCTAGCAACTACAAAGCATGCGTAATACTTAAACAGATATCAATGGATATTTAATAAGCTCGTTTTGCATAATCACAATGTATCTTAAATCAAATGGAACCGTCAATTGCACAAATACTGAAGATTACAGCAACAAATATTTACTGTTATTCTGGTTCGGAAAAAGGTTTAACGCCCTGTTTCGAAAAAACATCTGAAACGGTGATGAAGTTTAATATAATCTGCTGCCGCAGAAGCGACAAGCCGCTCTGAAATTTTGAGCCAACTAGAACCAAATATTAAAAAAACCATAAATAATAACAATATATATACACAAATGTTGGTGCAAAGCAGTGCTTTTATCTATCTACTCTTTAGTTTAGACAGTATTCGGAAATGAATGGTGATATTGTACTACAGGGAAAATTTTTCTGTTCGATTTGGTTGAAACCAAACCAAAAAACTGCCCAAGTAGATAGGACGGATTACCCGGCTGCACCGTCGGCTTCCTACGAAACGGCGCCCATACGACACCGGCTTCCTAGACTCTTAAATGAGAAGCAGCGGTGCACCTAGTTCCAGGAAATTGATTAGCTTAGCAGCACGCAGGCGGGCTTCGCCAGGAAGTTCGGCTTGGCCCCTTTCGATCGCGTTGGTGTCAAAATTTGTAGTATTATTCATTAGACGCCCCGGGGAGAGCAACCCCTAGGTGCTTCTTTAGGTAATACGGTCGACTCGTCCTACCCCATGTCTCACACAAGTAAGCCCAGGAATTTTTTGTACCTGAAATGATTTGCACGACGGCTTCACTGGCGGTAATACAATTTTCAAGTCTTATCGTTTCTCATATTTTCACAATTACATCTCCTTCTCGGTTAACCGCATTGTTTCTCCGTGTCCAATGTAAATCCCCCATATTGCAGCTCAACCTTTTCAACCACGAAGTAACCTTTGAACTTGAATTGTGTGATATTCCCTGTACTTCGATGACTCTAAAGTCGACTCTTCGGAAATTTTAGGGCGAAACTGAAATCTTACATCCTTTCCCGTTATTTTGTTTTGACTGAAAACTTGCATGTTGTTTTTGGCAAAACAATCTGCTATCTTCTCAGCGGTTATTAACACTTGTAAATTTGAGAAAAGCCAGGCAATACATATTTGACTCGTCTTTTGGTCATTTTATCTCTTTGATTTTAAGACAACGGAACTCGTTCACCAATGACGACCAGACGCTGAATGTCAATGCCATACTGCTCGAGGCCGTTTTTGTATGGCACGTTCGCTCGGCCGATCGTGCCATGATCCTAGTTTATCCTAGCGAAGGCACCAGGGTTTAGATGTGGTTTTCTCGATTGATTACGGAAAAACGGGCAATTCTGAAAGGGACTCGATCTGGTCTTCAGTTTACCCAATTTCTTTATGGCGTTGTCGTTGGTAGAAATTTATTTCAATTTGGGTGCATCAGTTGCAATATTTTATTTTGTGTGCATTAGTGGGATAGCACAGATTTTGGCTATATGCATAACTACGGATTTACCTGGCTTATCAGCACTGACAAATGTTATTTTAACGTTGTTGGATAAAAGAAATCTGTTTTTGTTGCTCGTCACATTTTCAGGATGGGCGATCTTGATATTGCCGACAACCCACACACTCGGTGGCTCATTTTGGGCTCAATTTTAGGGAATCTTTAGATGGAAGCCTATCCAGCTCAAAAGTTGTAAATCGAAGGCCTTATTTGTGGCTGCACAATGGCCATGGGTATAATCTAAACAAAACAGATAACATTCGACTAGGGACGTTACTATACTTTTGAGAATTACTAAATATGTTGCTTACTAGAAAGCGTCCCATCCATTATCAAAGCTTTGGTTCCTTCTCCAACGCGTTAGATTGTACAGGCTTACTTAATATTTACCGTAGGGGTTTGGAAGTCCTAGTCACTTTTGAAAGATATTTCTTTAAGGACTATATCAAATTTGTAATTAAACCAATTCTAAGGGCATCGAAAAAACTTGTTGTAAAAAAAACTATTTGTAAATATTGCTTCGCTACTTATGTGTGACCAGCTTTCTTTGCTGGAATAGCACTTTTCTTTGAATAGAAGATTTAGCCATATCCTTTTAGAGCGGATTTGTTGCAATCGGCAAGTCATATTTTTGTCAAACTTAGGCATGTTCACGTTATTTCCTTGCTATAGCACACCCTGTGTACCTTGAGAGTTTGGCAAAACAACATTTAGTAACTATTTGCTTTCATAACTTTGAGCATTACCCAATAACTTTTATAATCGCGCTACTGACAATCACTGATGGTTAAGGTGCTAGTTGCTAATATAACTTATACGGACTCATGGCGTGGACTCTCTGAATATCGGATGCGACACTTGGATCATTTGAGAATAACTGATACTGCTCAAAGATGAGTTCTACTCAGCCTATTACCATATCAAGCATTTGACGGAATTGAATTTTAAACCTAATAATCTCAAATTTGCACTTTTTAATGTACTACTGAATATTTGGGTGCTTGAGATAGCGGAAACGATCTGACAACTTTTCAACTAACTACGGATGCATCTTTCTTCCAACCAATAACGTGATGAATGTATTCTACAAATGACCTATGACAGTGAAGTTGAATATCGAGGGAGACTCAATTCTCACGATACTATTGTTTGAACAGTTCCTCAAGTCTAAGATCAAGTGATACTAACCTTTGATAAGGGCTAGTTTGAATCGACCACATCCCTATAGGATGTCGGGCAGGTTAATAGAACTCGCGGATATCAATATTTCCTTAACACTGATTAGAAATTTTCATCGGAGCTTTTGGGCAATCGCGTTCAGAGGTTGGACTTAATCACGACGAAGTTTTCCGAACTTGGGTTTAGAGTCTGCAATGTGAACCGAGCTCATTTTTAAGTTTTATAAATACCTAAACATTTGCTCCCTTTTGTTATTTTATTTTCGCCTTTTTCAGGCTGTTCTTTGTGTTCGTTCTTTTTGCTTTTAAACTCTGGCAAATTTAATAAATAATGAGAACTTCTTAGTAAGTTTTAGGTTTTAGTCATTTTTTCAAAGCTACTCTGGCCATTTTAGGATATCTTTTGAGTTCACAGGTTCTAACAGACCAGGTCCCTCAAAGTATTCTTTCAAACTCAACTTAGGAACGGTATCCAAAGTATATAATTGTCACGAGATTTGATGTGCTTAGGTGACCACAATTTGGCTGCAGCTTTAAAATTGCGTTTCTAGACTTTGACAATAACAAATCTCTCCAAGGCTCGATTCCCTACAACTCACTCAACTACAGTAATCTTCTGAGGTTTAGGTATGGTTGATCCTGAATATTGAGGTAAAAATGTTAGAGAAGATTCGGCTCAACCTTAAAGGTTCAAAGGGCATAACTTAGCTTTGATACGAAGTACCATATTTCCTTTAGCTTAGTCAAACTTAAATAAGTCGAGGAAGCATCGATCTAAAATTTATCTCGATAGGACGCTTGTGGGTTGGGATCTTCAGGCAATCTCACGCAGAACTTCTCACTATTACGTTGTAATTGAATATTAAATTTCTGTCTCAGATTCCATACTCTGATGAATTAGTTATACAGATATCAATAGGACATTTAAGTGCTTGGTTTTATATTTAAGCCCTGCTATTCATAGCCACCACCATTCAGGCAGGGACATAAACATTTATTTGTTTTATTGAAAACGTGATTTAATATTGAGAGATTTGGTCGAGTTAAAATCTTTTCACGCTAAAACCGTACCTATGCGACTACACAATCTGAAACAACGGAGCAGGTGTAGGAACCATAAATACATGCTCTATTCAACTGTTTAGCAAGAAGTACGATTGTTATGGCCTCCACGGTTAATAATTGGGTTAATAATTCTGCTTATCTATTGGGCGAAGGATGAAGTTATAGTGTTATTTCATTTTGAAGTATTTTCCTCACAAACTACCATATGAATTTATATGCAGGCCTCTAGGTATTTAAGCAGATTGGTTGAATCCGGAGATTGAAATGATTTTCTGTTTGAAAAGTATCCGTTTCAAATTTTAAGGGACCCACTACTCCTTCTGATTTAAATGTTACGTAGCATCCTCGAGTTTTTACTACATTTTCTAACGATTTTACCATATTTTAAGTTATTCTGTGCGCTTTTGTAATGTCTCTGAATTTTCTTCCTAGTGCAATATAGTATCCAGCCTAAAGTTAATTGTCGAAATTTAAACTAAATATTGCCAGTCAGTAGTGATCTTTAGTAATAACATCGATAACTATGCGGTTTTTACACAAGGCTGGTTGTTTTGTTCTATTATTCATTTTACAAAAGGGTTATTGGCTCGATATTATGCCTAAGGGTACAACATGTCATACCATTTGTTATAGGGACACGGCAGTGTCCCTATCATATGTTTTGTGCCAAACTGGTGCATATTTAACTAACAAGTTTGGCATTTTTTAAAACACATACGGTTAATGTCCTTTAGAGGTATGATTTTTAAGAGGTACAGATTGGTCAGTTTTGGAAATAGCCCATATTGACTGTTTATTTTTATTATTTCCAACAAGACGACACATGGGTTATTGCACGAACAGAGCGCATTAAATTAAGAAAAACTTTGAGAACACGTTTTTGAACGAATAGAGATTTGTTTGGGAGCCCAGTCAAATTCCACAAATACATAGCTCGGTGAATAGAATAGGCATGTGCATGTCGACATTTCTCAACTTGTTTATAATTTTCATTTCATGGATAACGGCAAAAAGAGTATTGTTTGTTTATAATACTAAATGAATTCGACATAGCTACTTAATATGGCTTCTAGGTTTCGTTGTCAGTAGCTAGATCTCGCTATAATTATCGTTGAACGCTGTGTATTCGTGTTCAAGATCCAAAGTCGCAGAGGTAGCCGGGGACCTTGGGGCAAGTCTTCGGCTTCCGCAGGGGAAACATCCGGCTAGCGGGGAGAGTACCTCTTTCCGAATCATATGTGCTGGCCTAACAGTTTAGCGAAGTGGGGGGGGCACGGGCTGGCGCCCACCCATGCATGCAATCGGGCACACCGTCAGTACGGGATGACAAAAAGCGAAGTGCACGTATCATGTACGCCAAGTTGGGTTATGCTCAGCACCGCTAAGCAAATCTTGTGTTCCTAATGCGGAAGTACACCTCTGCGCTCTGTTCAGTTCGATTCCTCCAATAACAAGTGACGACTCTCAGTCTCCAAGTGAAAAAGTTTACTATTCCTACCACATACCACAGAGGAGAAACACAAATTCCCAAATGAACTAAATATGTATAGCCGATCCGTTGAAATTTCGGGTGTCCCGTTATACAAATTAATTTTATTTATACAAAATTTATAAAAAGTATAACAAATTTTAAAATAAAACTCTCTAGCAGAAAACTAAATTTGTCTACCCTATTTTAACCGCTATATATACAGCATACATGCTCTAAGAAAGTGTTATCCACCTGAGGTGCCAGATCGCACGTCATCCTACCACCATCCCACAGGCCACAGATGTTTCTAACCATGCCGAACATATAGGCGCTGATGTCGCCACACTCACTCCCGATCCTCTCCGTCGACCGACTAATTCCATGCTGGGGAGGCAAACGCCAATTTTGAAGGCAATTTTGGTACTATTAGACTCAGCTCGACGAGCTGGCGCAGAAAATGACCACTTTGGACACATTTAAAACATTTTTTTTCTTCGATGTTTTGGGTTAGCCGATGGTGCCCAAAAATTTTTAAAATTCTTTTTTCTCAATAAATATATAATTTTATTTATCATTTGAAGCGTATTGACGTGCTGAGTTGAATTATGGTAAAATCAGCTGAATCGGATTGCACGTTAAACAGTCATTAGCACTCATGTGAAATCCTAAACCTAAGTCTAAATCTCAGCCTTAGTCTAAGACCAAATCGTTAAATCCATGAACCGATTGCTTTGATTTTACCGCCTTTCAAATGTGTTTCGAATCGTATATAAAATTATACATTTGTAGAGAAAAATTTTTTTCGAAAATTTTGTGTACCGAGGGAACCAAAAAAATCGGAAAATATTTTTTGATTTAAGTTTGGCCAACATAGGTATATTCTGAACCAGCTCGTCGTGCTGAGTGGAATGGTGCCAAAACTATCGTTGTATGTTCAAAATTGACAAATTCCGGCTTGGGACTAAACGAAACCACCCAAATATCTTGCAATTGCGGATCTTCAGCTTTGATTAATATTAAGTAAGAATTTATGCTATTTATGTTATATAACTATGCTATATCTATACATCTAATATAACTATACTATCATGAATATTGTTTTATTTATATTATCTATTCTCAATTTATCATATAATTTATTGTCGTTGTACGATGGATTGCTCATTTCCAACAAATACGAGATACTGAACAAAGAAATTGTGACAATACAAAACATTAAAAAATTAATGTCATTATTGGTTTGACTGATTTAAAACAGCAGTTGTTCACAATATTTGGTCCTGATTTGGGCACAAAATCAGCTATAGGTTTAGCATCACATACTTTGATAATGAGCAGAGCATAATACCATTATTACGGTTTATACACTGTGTCCCTACAAAGTACTTTAATACTCGAAGTAATGTGTATATGATGCAATGTTTGACAAACTGCAGCAAGCGATAGGAATTCAGTCCGGGCTGTACTGGTGCAAATTGTGTACTCATATCAATGAGCTATCTGGGAGCTATTGATCGGTTCTTTAAGGAAGTTTATAAAGCGAGCGAATGACAGCGCGAACAATCGAATATAACAACACGTCGCTACAGCAACAACGTATCGGAATATTCCCTTTTCCCAGTTTCGTAACAGTGGGTATTTATGCGTTCAGAATTTATTACTGCTGCGCTGAGACCGTTGGGCTGGTAAATTGATCTAATAATACTTAGATGCATTACGTTAATATTTTTATGCTAAGTGTAGGAGTGCGGTGACGATACCGAGCTGCAACATGTGCCTAAAACGTAATGATTATGCAGTGTGAACATATGAGCTATAACAGATCAGTTTTAACTGGTTGCTGCAGAGTCAATCTGCTGGAACAAAACCCATTTGGTTTATCGATCGTTTAACACCAGTCCAATGTGGTAGATTCGAGATAACCCCGTGAGGGTAGTAAACAACTCCAGGCTATACATCCACTCCCCTAGTTGGGTAGACCGTGTGGGCAGCAGCTGCGGATATGAACTCATCTGCTATAACCCCTGTCCCTTTTTAAGTCCGCTACAACTACAAATAATAATAATTCAGCTGCCACAGCGGCTTTAACAACATTAGGCTTTAGCAGATTAGACCTTTCTGTAATGACAAAGTTGGTCCTTTAGGTTATGCTCTTCCAACCCAAACATAGTCAATATGTAAGAAACACTGTTAATTTTGGTATAATCGAGTCAGATTGTCACGGCGGTCAAAACAACCTCCATTTAAAACGTATTTTTGAAAGTTTTTTGAGTTTTTGGTAACGAAAATTTTCCAAAATTTTTTCCTCATTAATGCATAAGTAAACTTAAGCTACGTCTCCTACCATCCTCTTTGGATACTACGTACAAAAGTGTGTTAGAGAACAAAGCAGTCATTTGAAAAGCCAATTTCATATTCAAAAAGTTTCGTTCGCGACTGATTACAAAATGGGGTTGTGTATACACAATGCACCTATCTGCCGTTTCGCCACTATCTCGCTTCACAGCTCACAACGTGCCATATGTTTCATATTTTTTCGTTGCGCTAACACATTTCGCTTTACGAATGATAATATGGCTAGTTCGCGAACATCTCATGTAGTCTGTAGCTTTCAAAACGCTAAACGGATGTATTTTACTTCGATAACAATATACAAATTTTCCCGTGGAAATATCAAACGATCAATAACCGGTTAGCTGATGAAAAAATGACTAATCGTTATTAGGTCAACGTTTTGTTCCTCAGCGTTTTGGATGCGTTGCATAATACGTTAAATTTGTGTTCTTTTGTAGATTTACGGGTGGTTGATACACCGAACAGGTTGTGTGCGCCAACCCTGGCTGTTCAGCAGGGGTTTACAAAAGCACAGTTTCAGACCAATTTTAGCCTATATTGTTTTTATCATCTGTGACTTGGTAACGAGATTACAAATTTAGTCCAAATTTTAACTGCGGATATGACCTAATATCTCATGTAGGCGTAATGGCGCATTTCTTATAACTTCTTTTACGAAAAAATATTGCGGGTAAAATCCATATTCCGGTTGAAAATCAGCGTTGATTTTAATCTTTTCAGCATGCATCTTTGTAACGGGTGGACCGATTTGGAGTGAATTTTCACACTGAGTTGAGTGAATCATTAATGTCATGCTAGAAGCAAGAACAGCATTCATACAGCTCCGACTATATATGAAGATATTGTGTTCAAACTCTATTTTGGTACAAAGCTCTTCGTTCGATCGCCTTACGTTTCAGGAGATATGCCTCCCGATTTGATTCAAATTCTAATAGTTTATGTGTTTATAGTAATCATTCTACTTACCTATTTATATTACAAAATTAAGTACCTAGAAGAAACAAGAGTGGCGATGCTATTTGCTTGATAGAATATTACATAAAATGTAATATTATCGCCCTAATGTCTCCATTCAGTGATTTAAGTATGCAGAGGTGGTGTATTCGATCGCAAGACGGTAGGCTTTATGAGCATTTGCGATAAAACCACTGAGCTACTCAACCTACGATATGTATATATAATCGACGAAATACCGATTAAATTGACCAAGTACACGTCTGAAAAGATGCCGACTTATGCGGAGTTGTAAATTTAATAAATTTCATTTTCTCGAAAGCAAGTTGCGCGCGGGCAGCCGGTCAAATATAACGAGTACTTGCATAGTATTATTCGTAGAAGGCATTAAGGTATATTAATAAATCCTTCCATCAGCGCATGTCATGTCAAAGCAATTTAGAATTAAAATTTCATTTTGCTGTAAAGTTAGTTTCGTCATTATTCCCGGTAATATAGTCAAACACTCGTTACAATTGACAGTCGCCTTGCGAGCGAGCGAGCAGAGAGCATACAAAACATAGAATTTCAAAATAAAAGTATATAATTTTCCCACGAGCAGGTTCCGAGCAAATAACCATCTGTGGCGAGTACTGTAATGTATCAGCTTTCGCAGAACACACTGTGACTCGCACAGGCAAATGTTAACGTTTCACACAAACTTTTATAGAGCTCGGATGTGGGAACACGCAGAAAGTGCACGATCGCAGCGACAAGCACCTAGCTACATTCAGGGTGGCCACGAAACCCGATTGAAAAAATTCAAGGGTTTTCAAGGGTTCTTGGCAAGAAAATTCAAGGGTTATTGTTGAAAATTCAAGACATATTAACCGATCAAGTTTTTAAAAATGAACAACTTTAATCCTACAATTGCTACATGTACTACGAGCCAATTGCTACGAGCTAATTGCTACATATACTAAATGATAACCTGCAATGTTTCAAACTTACAATTTTACACCTGTTAATCTGTAAGATTATATATATGATTATATATATACAAATTAACAGGAAAACTGCAAATCTGAAACATATAGAAGGTATCAAACGTATATGTGTAACAAGAGATCCTCTCAAGCAAGATCAAACGACGAACAGTTGCGTGAAGGTGTTGCTCGGAAGGTAAAAGCCGTGTTCCCTGTAATAAAATTAGCATTGAATCGGTTTTTGATATGTTATAATGCGCTGAGCATCTTAAATAATTCAAGGGTTGTCAGCAATATTTAAGGGTTTTCAAGGGTATTTTAGGAAATTCAAGGGTTTTCAAGGGTGAAAACAGCAATTCAAGGGTTTTCAAGGGTTGTGGCCACCCAGTACATTAACCTTAACCGAAAGTGTCGGCGCATCAGTGCGGCTGTTAAGCTATAGAGTCATGAGAATATTACATAAATTAAAGGTTTCCAAAATTACACAATACATAGAGTGCGAGTCCTGATGTCCCGCGTTGTAGCAAACGCAGTCAGAATTGCAGAAGCACAAGCTGCGAAGGGATAAGTTCCGGCACGGAAACTCTGATTTTTTGGCACGGACACGGAAACGTCTCGATAACACTGTAACCACTGTGCATGCATATTAATTGTATATCGTTATCTTCAATAATAGATTATTATCAATTCAATCAGACCGTAGTCCGCTACTTCATTAAACGTAACGGTGACGAACTGAGCGGAGACTGGAAATTCGTTGTGGTTCCCAACTGAGTTCGCACCCCGGAATACTGCAGTGGCCAGCCATGTTCGAAACCGAAACCACTGTCTTCGTCATCTAATACACGTTCGTAACCCGTCGGAAGGTTATTGTACTGCTGTTCCCCGATACAGCTTGCAAGCCGGGCCACGGCAGCTTGAGTGCCGCCTGAATCAGAGCACAATAATCCAGATGCAACAGTTGCTTCCATATGCGGAAGCACGGTGTTCGATAAAAAGTGAAGCAATTTGGAGAATTGATTACAATACATTTGTTGGAGATGGTACCCACAATTCTAAAATAGCAATACCAAAATATATACAGTTTTTGTTTCGGTATAAATTGATGAAATATGCAATACTATGCTGACATGACTGAAGGGGGTGGGTGGACTCCCACTTTGCAAAACCTTTATGTTTGACCTACAATACGTGCCCGAAATCTATAATTTTTAAAAATAAATTACAACTATACGGCTAAAATACTGCACTAAAACCCGAAAATATTAGTATGATTGCTAAAACTACATGAAAATTTGTAAAAACAGTGTACAGTCGCACCCAAAAATAAGTTCAATCGGAATAGCATAGAATAGCAGTCGATCGAAATTTCGTTTAATCGAAAATAATCGATATTTTACAATTTTGAAATTTAACTGCACCAAAATCGACATCGATCGAAATTTCGATTATTCGAAATAGATCGATTATTTTGCATTTATTTTTAGCCATATAGTAGCATTTAGAGAAAATTTACACCTTCATTTGAGAATTTAATCGAAAATGAACACATAGGTGTCTTCAAATATCCCTATACTGCGGAAGGATGTGGTTATCAGAACTATGTAGCCTTATGCCATGGTGTTCAACTTAGCTCGGCACGTATTTCAATTGCGCTCGTATCTGAAGACATTTCTTATACGCTGCAATTTTTTTGTTACACACTGTATACCAATATTTTTTACAATATATCAGCTACAGTCACGGGAAAAAGTAAGTGCAGACGCGAACGATCGCATTTTTACCTGGATGCAGACAGACGCCAGTTCGTCTGCTCGTGTAAACGTGGACGTTCCAAGCGTTTATGCCATGCAACGGCAATGGCGCAACTCGCGTATAGTACCTCTCTGTATTAGTAATGTAATAGGTGCCAACATACGTCGCTGTCGATACACTAAGAATAATATTCATATATTATATATCGCTTATACTAAGCCTAAGACTAAGGCGGTGGCTTGCCATACCAGAACCCCTGTTTCGACACTGTTCTTTCTTTTAAACACATATCATTCACTGCGAATTACTATAGACGCTTTCTCTGCACGAGTGCCATAATAATACTGGCATCGCACATTAGAAACTTACAGCATTCCAAGCTATGCAAATTTAGAAATATGTGATTTACTAATAAAAGCTAGGAACCTTAAATACCAACATACTTTACGAAAGTGTCTGTTCCTGCTTTTGCACTCTCACAAAATTTCATGTATTAAGTTTTGGTTGGTTATTTAATCATGACTGTTCAAGCTTTACATGAATTAGGGTCATCCGTTTGTTGTGTTCTTTATAACCTGGGTTACACAAGGGTGTGTGCATGTTCCCAACTTGGTTAATAGGTCATAACTTTTTGACCTGTTGAACGGATTTGGATCATATTTGTTGTGAGGAACCCCATAAGCTGGGTTACCCAAAGTTATGTTTCTTTAGCTTGACTATTGCTCCGTAACTTTTGAGCCCTTGGATACATTTGTATCATCTTTTTTGTTGAGTACCTCGTAAGCTGAGTTAGCCAGAACTATAACTTGTTTTAACTTTTTTTCTAGTTCTGTTATTGGGTAAATAACTTATTAATTCTTAGATGGAGTGAGTTATCTTTTTGCCTGGGTCACCTAAGGAAATGCTAATTTCCAGCTGGACTATTGTGTTGTAGACGTATATGGTGAGCTGTCAACATAACATTAGCAACTGATCGCTATAAACAGTGAAGACCCGGGCTGGTCAAAAGACAATGGCCGAGATCTAGCTCGAAGTGATCCGAACACCCGCCCGGCAATGGGACGTGTTTTACGTTAGCGCAAACTTACATAAATAATCCGTTGAAGAACAGTGGCTCGAATGTCCACATAAGCAATAGCATCATCCGCCCGATGCATTAATCCCGCAACCAGAGCCCACGCCATTCCCATTCCAAATGGGGACGACCTACGAATTTCGTTTCGCTTGTCATATCTGTTAGGAGAAAGCCCGGTTAATGTTTCGCCTGAATCTCGCGGAGGTAGAGGCAAAAGCAAAGCGGAAAAATATCCTGCATAGCCAGATAACCGTTTCAGGAACATGTCATGTTTCTCAACGACGCCTTCGGCATCGACTTTGTATCCAAGCAATCTGAAAATGAATAGTAAAATTAACTTAGTGTGAAGATACATCAGCTAATAATTAAATTAAAGATACGTACATACTATATTAATGTGATTCGTTTCTAGTCAACAAATGCAGCATGTGATGCCTAAAACAAATTCTGGAAACCAAACTATTCCTATCATGCATCGGTGTGCACTAACATAATGATATTATTATAGCTGAAACATGTGTAGTTGCACAAACGCGGTGTGACACGAAATATGCACAACTAGTAACTCTATTGGGATTGCAGCGCGTAGTGAATCGACTATGCCGGATCGAATGAGGCCAAGATCATAAAATCGGTTAAGTCGTTCCCGAGTTATGGCCGATCACACACACAGACGGAATTTAAAAGATTTCACCCCTGCAACACACAATCTCCAATACGTTTCGCTACCTTTTGACTATACAGGATTTCATGATATTCTGCCACAAAACAACCCCAACATATAATACTACAGACGCGGCGAAAAATAACTACAATCAAAAACGATCGGAATCGCGGTCGATCAAAATTCGTTCGAAATTTCGTTTGATCAGAAATAATCTAAATTTTCTAAATTTGGCATTTATTTGGTTGCACTAAAGTCGAAATCGGTCGAAATTTCGTTTAATCGAAATCGACTGAAATTTCCTTCAATCAAAATCGATTGAAATTTCGTTTATTGAAATTTCTGGCCGGGACTATTTAGTATCTATGCAAATGTGAAACGACACGAGCGTGCTTTCACTTATGTTATAATTTTGAGAATCACCTGTAACTTGTAACAGGCTGTATTTTATGTATATACCACCGTAGAACCCCTGGAACCCTATGAAAAACTTAAAATCTTGGTGACCCTACGCCCATCGAAACTAACTGACAATACGTAAAGTATTTTGTTTTAGTCTCTACATAGCCAAACCATCCTTGTCAGACTATCGAGAAAATTAGACACACAATTCTTGATGCCTGCACGCAGTACATAACCAAAGTTTTAAAGGCATGTTATGTTATGGATATCGGGTTCACTGAAAACCTCTGAACAGGCATGAAATAAAGTACTGAATTCTACTCAGCTTGGCATGCTGAATACCGTGGCACATTTGAATACGTTTTAAAATTAGTGTTTAACAGAACCTAGGATACACAGTCCGGCCAAAATTAAGTGCAATCGAAAACGATCGAAATCGCAATCAATCAAAATTTGGTTTAAACGCTATCGATACAAAATAATTTAAATTTATCTTACTGCGCAAAAATCGAAAACGATCAAAACTGATGGAAATCTAAACCATGGTATTCAGCATGCCAGCAAACCTATAGACCATTCTTAATGCCCAGTATGCGATATGCATCCAAACTACTACAGACATGAAATGGAATTCGGCGACCACAAAACCACATATAAAGATATAATAAAGTTATGTTGGACTCTAAAAAGTTCACACTCGTTCTAAAGTAAAAACACACAATAACATGCCTAAATTTGTAAATTCCCCATTTTTGGCAAAAGGTCGTTGTCCACATTCAGACTCAGAGCGGCCCAGGGAGTGGTTCCATAAAAAAGTACTTTTCCGAAAAGGTGTAAATCTTGGGTGGCTTTCCTGTATGGTGGTTTCTTGTTTGGTGCAAAGCCTGTGTCGTGAGATATGGCCTAAGAAAAATTTACACCTGTGTGGCCAAATTTGGCAAAGGTTAAAACCGGTCTTTTTACCATTACGACCCGGAAATGGGGTCAGACCTGTTCTAGTTCATAGTAATCCTGCCAATCCTATTTTGTAACTTCGCATAAAAATTGTTACGGTCACTCTTTCTAGTCAAATAAAGCTCAGTGCAAAACTGTTCAGTAACACGCTACTGTGCGATTGTTCTGTAAAATTGCCGAAAGTTTTGAGAAAGAATCCTATGTGTAATTTTAATTAACTGGGGTTTGTTCACGAACATCAAGAGGTTAACTATATAATCGATTGACGTCACTAATACAGTAAACTTGTTCGCGAACACCGAATACTTATGCAAATTTAATAGGCATTAAGGAACCTAATTTCTACAAAATGAAAATTGCCAAAATTCTGTTCGACCACAATGTATAATTTCTGACACTTGTACGAATTTTCTGTTAGCGACAAATCGATTGGGATTCAATATTTTTTCGTAACAAGGGTTGGCGATTCCACATCGGCTATTACAAAATAGGATGGTTTTTGGGGTCACCTTAAGTTTACTTACGCATCAACCTAAGGCAAATCTCATCACTTTTCCTATCAAACAAAAAATTTATCAAAATCCATCAACCTGAGGACCAGTCATGCGCGACAGAAACTGACAAAAATGCAAATTCTCATGATTTTTCCGCTAGCGCCCTCGGCGGAAACTCCGCTCGCTAAGTTTCAATAAGTTTTACAAACACAACGTAATGCTTGCTATCCCTAATAAAGAAATTATGAATAAAACCGTATAGAATAACAATCCTATTCGTTTCCAACTGTCACACAAGGCAACACTAACTTTAATCCTCTGTGAGCTACTACAGTATTTCACTATTTCAAGCATACCTCTTATAAGCCAGTTCCTTCATATCAGGGTGTTTAGGCGGAAAATAGGGTACTAAAAATACACAAGACCGATAAATTGCAGCAAGCAGTATGTTGCGAAGTTCCGGAAACCGGGCTATAAGACACAGCGTCACGTAAGCCAAATTGAACGCAGACTCCGGATGTGACGATACCGTGATTTCGGCTTGTTTCTAAAAGATAACAGCGGTTTCAGAATAATGACTACATCCAAACTAACAAAACCAATACTCAGCCAAGTATTATTTGAATTAACCTTAAATACGAAGAGATCAAGAACACCATAACAAAAATGAAATCATAATATAATTAAGAAGAGATGTTCCAATGATGATACAACTTACTGGAGGGGTAGCACTGCTCAGCAGTCAAAAGTAAAGTACAGCTCAGTTATTTTTGTAAATTTGAAACCCCCTCCTAAAATTAATCGTCATTCATCACTTTCTACTAATATTCAAGTCATATTTGAAGGCACTGAACATTATTATTTACACATTTTATAGAAAGGTTCAGTAGCTGTGGAATTATGCTGTTTTTGGTAATAATATTAAACATCCGATATTTTGAAGCGAATTTCAATTATCAATACGTAATGTTAAACTCATACGAAAATATACCTACCACCATTTTATTCGCAATCAGATGAAGAGAAAAGTTACGGCCACCGGGAAAATCGTTTACAGTTACGGTCGCTTGCGACGTACGATTTAAAATGCTTTGATTCTGAACAGGTAAGCTGGCGCCAAGCATCGAAAAAGACTTTCCATTGAGCAAATCGGACAGTTTTGAAACGGCTTCATTTAAACTTCCTACATTTGTATCGTTAATGGCGTTTATCGGCGTATTTACGGCTTTACTGAGTTCAAATTTGGCTTTCTTGAACTGCAAAAACAGTAAAAATTATCGTGAATATAATACTATTGTAAGTTATTATTGAAAAGAAAATACCACGCATGTACGATAAATTTTGTAACGTTAGTAAAACGACTATTAGCAAGTAAAAGTCGGCTATATAACTTTCAAACATTTCTCGTCATACTCCAACATCATATTTTGGGTATCAGGGGCCCTTGAAAAGCTCCATTTTGATCCAACCCTACAATGTAAATAAAGACAACAGCAGAGCAATATGCGCAGCCACGTAGAGGGTGAATTGCTATACAAAATGAGACCAACAACACACACAAAGCTCAGTGTTTACGGCAATATTATTTATCTTTTTCGAGTATGTTAGGTCTCATGGGCCCATTTATAAACCTATTTTGACCCAGATCATGTATCCTAAAACAGCCATGTAACAAAGCATGATACGCAGCATTATAGTCTTTTGCTCCACAAAATCAACTTAATGTGGTTAGGATATCTTCACCAGTGTCGGCATATAATCCATAACGTGTTTTGTCCGACCCCGTTTTGACCTGACCAGAGTCCATTTGGCACACTTTTACGATGCGATGGAGTTGGAATCCGGTTTTGCGACTGAATAAGCGGAACTAAACATTTTAGGCATTCGAATGAGCCATCATGCAAGTCAATCCTCCCAGCCGAAGTTTAGGTATGCATGACACCTTACTAAAAACAGAAAAGGACACGGTTCAAATTTACCACTCTAGCCAGTGAGAGTTCTCCGCTTCGCTAGTTTCACTCACTTACTTAAAATTCAATACATTAATTTATAAACCAATAATACATTCAAACTGCAATCGCTGTTACATAAAAAGTTTTTAAAGAACTCGCATATTTTTGTGTTATAGAAAAATAGATCATATATTTATATACGCCATAGGTATCCATATGGGTGTAGGGAGGATTACCCTTGAAGCTCGAACCCCCTCTCCTTCTCCTCAAGCCATATTTGCCACTTTAAAGGCGCTGTAATCCCACGGAATTGCAAAGATTGGCTAACATTTTAACTTAAATTAAGGAAAATTATGCGTCTTTAAAAATTTCAAAAATGAACCTTTAACTTAACCACCCCAGTGACCTCCTGCTGCCCGGAAAAGTATATCCCCCTGAGCCAAGGGACCTTACACACTTATGATATATGGCGAATGATTATTTAGGCAAAGTCAATCTAAGAAGCGGTGAAACCTATATGGAATGTTGTGCCATTCTAGATATACTACCCCTTAGCTTTAATCTTAGCCTAAGTTGGGCCTATATATTTACACATAGCACTCTGGTTAGTAAGAATTCGAGTGAAATGTTTCACATATTTTACTTAGAATTCAACAACAAAAGATGGCTATGCAGACCAATAAGCCCACAAAATGACAAAGTTCAACACTATGCACGTATGCATTACGCACCAGAAATGACGGTCGCGTTTCGAGCTAACAGCACTGAATATTATCAAGTGACCAGGTGATACAACATGAAAGATCAGTGGTCATTTCTGACTGATAAAACGTAAAGTTTTACAAAAAATATTTTTATATACACATCCTACCTGAGCATCTTGAGAAAGCAGTTGAAAACTCTGCTGGAAACAGTCATAAGCAGAATTCAATTCTATGAAGGCATCTGAAACAATAAATCATAACAACAACAAGATTTCGATGACAACTCAACTGATTGCGTTAATAAAAGCATGCCGCCTGTGTTTTAGTGTAATATAGTGCATTAAAATCGAGCAAGAAGTAGTCATTTCTAAAGATGCACTGGGTTCTCCAAACTACCAACATTATACCTTGAAGTCTTACCAGCTCGGGAATTGAAAGCATCTGGGAGCAATTTCGGGGTCCCCTAGTTGAATTCAAAGGGCATAAAGTACTGTAATTACCAGCAAACGACAAATACGTGCACGATTGACAGCAATTATATATTAGCGAAGAATTTAGGGAATTTCAATTTCACAGAACAAGATTTATGAATATTCTCGCCAAAATAAGACAAAATCACAAATTTTTATTTATTCTATCATGAAAATTTCCCAGAATTTAGCCGATCAGATATACCTGAAGAAAACCGTAGGCGTGAACATGAAGCTGCAGATCAAAACGAGGGTTATATGGAAAAACTACGTAACTCGACTTTTATCCAAAATTCGACTAAACGCTCGTATGTTGTCCCGTGGGCGTTTTGCGCCTGGTGGCAAAACTGCGCAACTCTATGTTTGTCCCCTAAGACGATACTGAAATTGTTACGAAACAGCGTATTTTTTATTCTATTGTTTAGTTCGTGCAAAAACAGCGTATGTCAACATACGTTGTTTTTCCATACCTTTTGGTTAGTACGAAAATTACGTAACTCGACATGCGTTCTTTTTCCAGTTGGTGAAGCTCAAGCTTTTCCTTTGTGTTTTTCTGTTCGAATCCAATATTACTGATTTAGTACTGCGATATCGGAATAATTTAGCTCATATTTAGCCCAATGAATTGGAGCTGTTGTTTACAACTCTCAGTGCTCCATTTATTGATCAACTTAATATAGGTTTGAAGCTGTAGCTCCGTCCAGTCGGGGTTTGTTAATCAGATGCTGGTAACAACCCGGTGGAAGAAGCAAGCTTGATTGCGCTAACATTGGCACGTTGAGGCTATGATAAACGAAAAATTAGATCTCAAATGATATGGCTTCAATGTTAGGCGTGACTTTTGAAAAAACGAGGATTCCACCCGCATTACAACGATGTAATTCATACGCGATTTCTATACTGATATATGCAAGTCCGTTCCGTTGGCTTGTGTTAGGTAAATCTAAAATGATGGTCACATTAAGGGGGAGAATGTTGCATTACACGACCATCATTCGTTAAGGTATAATAGTTAATTCGTTCGGGTCCGTGAACTCAGACTCACATCAGCTCTATTTGGGATGGGCAAATGATATGTGATTAATGTACTGTCTATAAATATACAATGTTAATGTCAGTTGTGGGGCATGGAAAAATGGGCACAATTTGTGAACATATTTGCATGCGTCAGCTTTGTAGTTTCAGGAAATCTTTATTGGTAATAGTAGTAGTAGTATTTTAAATAATAATAATTGTAGTACTCAGATGATTAATAAAATGAATAGTACTGGTGATTTTGTCTGGATAAAATGACGAATCATCCTCACTGGCTGGGAATAATTGAAGATAAATCATTGGTGCTATCGAAAGGTCGTAAGAACGATGAATATGTCTGGTTTTTTCATACCGACGACTACGCCTGTGTTAATAAAAATAGTATTTTACCACTAAATAATCAACTAATTTCCAAATTTCTTAATAATAAAAGTTGTAACTTTAAATTGAGCGTTTTGCATTATGATCGACTATTGTGTGTTCTCCAGTCGTGCCGATATTATTGACAAAAATACTGATGTTCTTGAATACGAATGCGGAATATTAGCGGCACGTGTAATTAGCGGTATTCTGCTTGAAGTTGAATCTCACATTGTGCGCTCTGCTGTAACGCCGTCACCTCCCACGTCGTTGCCTCCGTGTCTACAATCACTACAGCCCGGCTTCTTGAGCGCAAATTCATCGTCATTACCAACTCTTACGTCTTCAATTGTGCGTCTACCATCCCCCAGCCCGGCTGCTCAAACGCGATCATATCGCCACGATAGCCTCGAAAATTTCGGAATTGTAACCTACAGATGACTGCCGACTGCGATGATAATAACGTTGGGTACATTTACTTAATAGGATAAGAATTTTCTCATATCTTTGGATCTCAATTGGATAAGAAAACTCATATCAAGTTTCTTAGCCTACACAATGTTTTTTTCAAGTTGACCATGGGGATTTCGGTGAGAAAAATGAAGTTTTATGTTGAGTCTCTTAAGCAAAGTGCGTGTGAAGTTGTGTGCTTTAATGGGAATGGCAAACCACTAGCGGATCATATATACGCTTAGTAATATAATCTTCATTATATATGTTTCTTACATTTAATCATTTAATTGACTGGACTTGACCGTAAACCTGGCATTTTTTCGCTATATTCTTGTTCCTCAGTAAAAATTCGTGGTAAAGTTGTGAATGTTGTTACTGTAAAAGTGTTTCAAAACCCACAGCATAGCACAGTCGAGTAGATACAAACTGTGGTGAGTACATGATACAAGTTGTGATCAAATTATTTTCTGTAATTACTGCTGTTATTTTGAAAAGCTGAGTGACTAAAATTTTGATCCAGTCATTCGGATTCACAGTTTGCACCAATTTTAAAATTTTTACTATTTCAGAGGATGTTAGAGATTCAACATACTACGAAAGCGACAGCGCCTCCACCGACAACGAGTCAAATGCTAATAACTCTTCACGAAAGCGGAAAAGGCACCCGAGCTCGAGAAAGCGTCGTAAATTCGCACAACCCGAAGAATAGAAGAAAAATAAGGCAAAGATTGCTCGGCAAAGCCGGAAGGAATATCTCGACTACAAGGGCCGACCGGTTGCAGCCAAAGCTCCGCTACCTATCCATTGCGTCAATTCATCATGTCGCATGAACTGCAGCAAGAACTTCACGGACGATGAACGGAAGAAAATTTGCGATAATTTTTATACGCTTACGCATGCTGCACAGAAAGTCTTTATTCTGCGCCGAGAATCAGTCATCACGGATACAAAATCCAAGAATAAAACGCGTGTGGATTATCGTTACTCTTTTGAAAATGGCACCGAAAGCGTGAATGTCTGCCAAAAATATTTCCTCACAACGATCGGCTACAAGGGCGACGGTGTACTTCAGATTTACCTACAGATAAGTCGACGATGTCTGTATCTCTACTTGGAGAAACCATCTGCACAACTCCAAAACCTGTAAGTTTTCAACTTATGGAATACGTCAGGCTAAGCCCGCATTTTTGTCATAGGTTTTGCAAATGACATCTGACAAACCCCAGCGTGACAGAGAAAAATACACTTATGCAACCGGGGGAACCTGTTTTGAACCAGACGGAACCGAAAATGTCAGGGCCCCTGCCTCCTCAATTTCGAGAGCCCAGTAAACAGAAAGATTCCCTTGCTCTGCCCGAAATGTATAAAGCTGCACCATGGACCCTGATACCATCATCAATCAATCGCAACGCCATCGGTGTAAGAGAGCAAACGAAATCTTCTTGCTTAACATCAGTCCAATCATTACAGCTGTAATTTTGTTTATGTCTTATAGAACTAACAATATCGCATGGGGGATTCAATGAACCTCCAATGTCAATAACTAGCGTTATTGATTTTGAGCATGCGAGCGCAGTGCATGATTATCTCACCAAAGACCTAGATTTTTAGGTCCAAGATATTCTTTTAAAACAATTTCCTTTATTCGAATATCATGGGGCGGTACACTTAATCTTGTCTCAATGCCGCGCTTTGGTGCGCGTATTTAACTGCACCAGTAGTCATGGACAAGCCAAAGCTCTAACATTTTACAATATGCGACTAGTTCAACCCTAAGCCAACAGCACATCACTCTATAGAGGGTTGTTGGAAGGGCGCATGTTCTATAATGAAAGTTGATGACTTGTGGGTGCAGCCTCCAGCTGCTTCCAATAAATGTCTTAAGAGCAAAAAGAATTCTAAATGCTTTAAGCCATGATTCTTCAATATGAGTCTTCCAGGTTAGACATTTGTCTAAGACTAGACCAAGATATTTAACCTTATCGTCCAAAACAAATCCGCACTAATGAAATAAATATTCATTAGACAGTCATTGTAAATTCTTCGTTTTCTTGTAAATACCCTAACGCATTACCGCATTGACAGAGAGGCCTCTATCACAGAATCACACAGGAAGTGCATAAAGACCGTTTAAGCCTATTACAATCGGCCCTTAGATGTCAAAAGCACAAGGTCAGCAGACTACCGTAGCCACAAAACCCATTTTTATAATTTTTAAATGTGCTAATAATACCATTTACTACTACCATACGCCAGAACACAGGAGAAAGTACTCTTCCCTGGGGAAAACCCCTCGTAGCTCTGTCTGCTTGGCTACCCTGTCTCTTGTCAGCTACAACAATTTACACCAATATTAATATTAATAGCTTACTATATACTTAATAGCCAGGGAGCAACCGGGATCCCGGTTCCGGCGAAAATCGTGTTCCGGTTGCGGTTCCGGCAAAGGGCAAAAACTATACTGGAACCGGAATTCCGGTTTAAAAATTTTGTTTGAAATTTTCCACATTTTTGCTTCATCTCTGATCCAAACATATGTAATATATATTATACAATGATCAAGCTCCAATACAACCAGGCAAAAGAAAAGATTAACTAAGCAATTTACCGTGTGAAACGTAAGTAGGACATATACTTTCAGTAGGAATTTTTCATGATAACCTGCAAGAGTTTATTAACAATCAAAACCAGGTCGATGCTTGTAGCAACTATTTTGCACATTCAGAAGTCTCCGGGTTACCTTCGAATTAAACAAGTCCAACTGGGTAACAGAGTATGGCTTAGCAAAAAGTACTTATCATATGCTTGGCTAATATAAATTGCGTCAACCACCAGCCAGTGAGGTTGTAAACTTTGTAAATCAGGCGAAATTGAAGTAAAGTAACGTTATCTACAACGCAGCCAGAAAGTGCTTTCTTGGCAATGGACTGGATTTATTGAAACTGTGCGAGCAGTACCACAGTTTGTCTCATTTATAGCATTCTGATTAGAAAGTTATCATCATTATCATCTAACTGACGGGCACTGTTTGTCCAACGCTAGTATAAACAGTGTCTCTTAGCACTGATCAGAAAATTACTTTTTATCTATTAATTTTTCTTGGAATCATATATACCAATAATTTCGAGTTTCCTACAGAACAACATGTAACAAACGTATGTGTAGTAAAGGGATGCGAATGGGGACAGAGCGAAAGTGTTTATTTTCCGCTCCATGCGTTGTAAGCTTATTTAATTGGACGCAGTATACGCAAGGGTGTATAGTGGAAGGTATGTTTTGCCTGGGTGTCCAATAAAACGACATATTAATCGATAAATAAACATTATTAGCTTCCACAGTCTCTCTAAAGTTTCAGAACGGCAATAATGCCATCGCAATGCATTAAGTCTAATGTAAAAGTTATTTTAATGCATTTTAAAGCGACTATACCTTAATTTATCCCTTCATCTGTTTTACTATATATAAATTTCAAAGACCAGGTTCCGGTTCCGGTTTAAATGGACGGTTCCGGTTGCTGGTTTCAGTTCCGGTTATTCCCTGTTAATAGCTTATGTATCCAATTTTTGATGAGATTTAGAATACCAAATTTATCCATATTTTTTTAATAAACTCCAATTTCATTAAGTCAAATGCACCAGAGATGCCATGAAACACTGCATACACAAATTTGCCAGAAAACATTTCTTGTTCAATCGATTTTGTAGCACTCTGAAGGGCATGAAAAAGTACTTCTTTCTTCACGATAGATATGTTGATTATCATGTAATATAGACTTGCTTAAAATGTATTATATACTCTGCCACCAAACTTTCAAGAGTTTTCAGTACAAAGGATGACATCTTAATAGGTCTGAATTCCTTAGGCTCGGTATAGCCGTCTTTTCCTGGTATTGGAATGAAGACAATTTCAGCTTGTCTCCAATGAACTTGAATAAGTCCTACGCTGGCTTTAAAAATCTCTTCAAGTGCCACAGGTATGGCTGGACATCTTTATTTCAAAAAGCTGGAAAAATACCATGACGGCCTGAAGATTTTAAGTCTCCATCACCTCTGCAAGCCTACTTTTTCCTTTCTGAATCAACTAATTCATTAATGACAGCATCCAGTTTAGGCATGCACAATAGTGTCCTTAAGTCATGTGGTCTACCTCCATCCCCGAAAGGAATGGAACCCAGAAAGTGCACTTCCAAGAGAACCTTCACAACATCCTTGTCGCATTCTGTATAGGGACTATCAGGGTACCTCCGCTGGCCTAAAATAGTAGTCTTTCTAGACAACTGCTAGCCAGAGTCACGCCAATTACCTGTAACCTATTCTTTATAACAAATGTCGAGAACCATCCTCAATTACCACAAAAAGTCAGAGGTCAATAAAATTCTGCTAACTCAATCCCTTTTCTGTTATTTTGTGCTACCCCAACGTCTGTTATGCGCATTGGCATCACTGCCCCATATCATCTACAAGTTTTTGCTGGCCAAAAAATCAACCAACCTAATTATTATTAAGTCATTTCCTGGCAATCTGTTAGTTAGGGCATGCATAAGGATGCTATTAGCAAGCCGCCATGATTATCGCCCCATATAGATGCCTTGCAATCACCGTAAAGTCCCTGAGATAATCAAGTGCTAATAACAAGTCCTTCCAAAATACAAGTCCTATTACCCACAACATGTATTATCGTAAAATAAACCGTTGCAGCGTATCGGCACATTTTCCCGCCCCAAAAGTAGGGTTCCTGAATTAACGCAATGGATTGCCGCGATAGCTTGCCCAATCTATATCTAATTTTAGATGCCCGGTTCATGAACGTTAGCTATTAATCTGTAAAACTGTTAGTCATTTTAGTTTCACTCGAAATTTTTCAATGACTAACATGTCTATCTTGACAACTGTACAGGTATTCTGACTCATCGGGCAAGCCCCACCCCCTCCCGATGAACCTTGTACAGCAGGCGGATCTAGAACAAGCCCAGCTATTGCCCCGCCACCGCCCAATTCACCGAGTACAGTCAATTGACAGTTCTAATTATGTCGTTGATGCTCGAATGAACATCAACAAAATCTGTATCTAACTCAGTTTCTGGGTCGGCCACGTACGCTGATCCAGCTTCTCCACCAATTATTGTTTTTACGATTGATGATCTTGTTGTTGACATTATCGTCACTGACGCTACCGCCGCTGTCACCACAATGATAGTAGCATGACCATCCTCGGGTTATTATGAGACCCCGTTACTGGGTATTAGGGCACAGTTGATGTCATCTTTCATGAACATTATGAAGACTAGAATACGTATATAGTAAATATACATTAATTTTATATACGAAATTATATATATTATATATACTTTAAATACATATTATATATAAATTAAAAAATATAATAAATGAGTGGGGAAAGGAAAAACAGAGTATCGCATCCTAAGTAAAGCTGTACAGAACCTGGAGTATGTTCTGCACAGCTATAATTTTTAAAGCGTACTCAGCCCTCCCCCTGTTACCCCTAACTATAGATACCCATGTACTAAATGAGAAGAAGCCGCGAGTGCGACTACCAGAGCCTACCTTTAGCGGAGATAGCTTTTAACACAGGATCAGTCTTCTCGTTATTGTAGAACATATACAGTATAGCCTGAACCACGCGTTGTCTTCTCTCGGCCTAGATAAGGTAGTAGGTTCCATTTTGAGAGCGGCTTTGCAGGTAGGCTTGTAACAGTACACGCCAAAAATTACTGTCGTTTTTCTGTTGTGCGCGCAACGCTGTAACACGTTTTCAGCAATGACCGAGCACCGATCGTGCAGTCGTGATTTCTGGCGGGTACCGTACCTTAGCGCAAACCATTCCTTGCAACCATGACATCATTCTATGCAACTTTGTGCACGGTGAGCTATCAATCCGGTCCTACATTTCTGTAATATTGTTAAACATACAGACGTACCTGTTGGTTTGACGAATTCATTTATCCCAGGTTCCTGCAAATGTGTAGCCAGCGACGTCAGTTGCTGAACAAACGGCGGAACTTTAAGTTCCAATGTTAAACGAATCTTATTTAATTCGCCTTTCAAAGCTTGCAGTTTACGTTCACAATGTGTTTGCCCAGTACTTCGAACTTGGTTAACAGCCGCTGCCGCCGTTTGCGAGATCAGCTTTACGGTCTACAAAGAAAATCACAATACTGATGTCATTGCAAGTGTAACAGATCCTTACGGATCGTTACGAGGTGGATAATCCTGACCACAGCCTAATGGCCAACTTTTATCGAAAATCCATAATCTTGACCACATAGCAATGGTCAACTTTTACGAAAATCCTGACCACACGATAATGGTCAACATTTAAAATAAATCTGACCACACCCAATGGTTAACATTTTTTCGAACAAAAATAAATCTGACCACACCCAATGGTTAACATTTTGTCGAACAAAAATAAATCTGACCACACCCAATGGTTAACATTTTTAGAACAAAAATAAATCTGACCACACCCCAATGGTTAACATTTTTCGAACAAAAAATTTAATTCTGACCACAGTG